>SJYT01002562.1:50459-84853 GCA_006410635.1 Cephalophus harveyi | reverse complement strand
TTTTCCTCTATTTCTTTGCATTGATCACTGAAGAAGGCTTTCTTATCTCTTCTTGCTATTCTTTGGAACTCTGCATTCAGGTGCTTATATCTTTCCTTTTCTCCTTTGCTTTTCGCCTCTCTTCTTTTCACAGCTATTTGTAAGGCCTCCCCAGACAGCCATTTTGCTTTTTTGCATTTCTTTTCCATGGGGATGGTCTTGATCCCTGTCTCCCGTACAATGTCACGAACCTCATTCCATAGTTCTTCAGGCACTCTATCTATCAGATCTAGGCCCTTAAATCTATTCCTCACTTCCACTGTATAATCATAAGGGATTTGATTTAGGTCAATATGCAAAAAAAAAGATCTTCATGACCCAGGTAATCATGATGGTGTGATCACTCACCTAGAGCCAGACATCCTGGAATGTGAAGTCAAGTGGGCCTTAGAAAGCATCATTACGAACAAAGCTAGAGGAGGTTATAGAGTTCAAGTTGAGCTATTTCAAATCCTAAAAGATGATGCTTCTGGTGATGTCCATGTGTAGGGTCTTCTCTTTTGTTATTGGAAGAGGGTGTTTGCTATGACCAGTGCATTTTCTTGGCAAAACTCTATTAGTCTTTGCCCTGCTTCATTCCGCATTCCAAGGCCAAATTTGCCTGTTACTCCAAGTGCTTCTTGACTTCCTACCTTTGCATTCCAGTCCCCTATAATGAACAGGATATCTTTTTGGGTGTTAGTTCTAAAAGGTCTTGTAGGTCTTCATAGAACCGTTCAACTTCAGCTTCTTCAGCGTTACTGGTTGGAGCATAGACTTGGATTACTGTGATATTGAATGGTTTGCCTTGGAAATGAACAGAGATCATTCTGTCATTTTTGAGATTGCATCCAAGGACTGCATTTCAGACTCTCTTGTTGACCGTGATGGCTACACCATTTCTTCTGAGGGATTCCTGCCCGCAGTAGTAGATATAATGGTCATCTGAGTTAAATTCACCCATTCCAGTCCATTTTAGTTTGCTGATTCCTAGTAGGTCGACGTTCACTCTCCCCATCTTTTGTTTGACCACTTCCAATTTGCCTTGATTCATGGACCTGATATTCCAGGTTCCTATGCAATATTGTTCTTTACAGCATCAGACCTTACTTCTATCACCAGTCACATCCACAGCTGGGTATTGTTTTTGCTTTGGCTTCATCCCTTCATTCTTTCTGGAGTTATTTCTCCACTGATCTCCAATAGCATATTGGGCACCTACTGACCTGGGGCGTTCCTCTTTCAGTATCCTATCATTTTGCCTTTTCATACTGTTCATGGGGTTCTCAAGGCAAGAATACTGAAGTGGTTTGCCATTCCCTTCTCCAGTGGACCACATTCTCTCAGATCTCTCCACCATGACCCATCCGTTTTGGTTGCCCCATAAGCATGGCTTAGTTTCATTGAGTTAGACAAGGCTGTGGTCCTAGTGTGATTAGATTGACTAGTTATCTGTGAGTATGGTTTCAGTGTGTCTGCCCTCTGATGCCCTCTTGCAACACCTACCATCTTACTTTGGTTTCTCTTACCTTGAGCGTGGGGTTATCTCTTCATGGCTGCTCCAGCAAAGCGCAGCCTCTGCTCCTTACCTTGTACGAGGGGTATCTTCTCACCACCGCCCTTCCTGACCTCTAACATGGGATAGCTCCTCTAGGCCCTCCTGTGCCCATGCAGCCACTGTTCCTTGGATGTGGGGTTGTGCCTCCCGGCCTCCTCCCCTGGCCTCGGGCGTGGGGTAGCTTCTCCCGGCCACTGCCCCTGGCCTCGGACATGGGGTGGCTCCTCTCAGCCGCAACCCCTGACCTCAGACTTGGGTAGCCCGACTCAGCCGTTCCTGTGCTGTCGCAGCCTGGCACTCTCGGCCACTGCACCCGAACTCAGATGTGGGGTAACTCCTCTCTGCCATGCTTAGTGCCCCAGTCGCAGCTGCCCGTACTTATATTCTTTGCAGCCAAAGATGGAGAAGGTTTATACAGTCAACAAAAACAAGACCAGGAGCTGACTGTGGCTCAGATCATGAACTCCTTATTACCAAATTCACACTTAAACTGAGGAAAGTAGGGAAAACCACTAGACTATTCAGGTATGACCTAAATCAAATCCCTTATGATTATACAGTGGAAGTGAGGAATAGATTTAAGGGCCTAGATCTGATAGATAGAGTGCCTGATAAACTATGGAATGAGGTTCGTGACATTGTACAGGAGACAGGGATCAAGGCCATCCCCATGGAAAAGAAATGCAAAAAAGTAAAATGGCTGTCTGGGGAGGCCTTACAAATAGCTGTGAAAAGAAGAGAGGCGAAAAGCAAAGGAGAAAAGGAAAGATATAAGCACCTGAATACAGAGTTCCAAAGAATAGCAAGAAGAGATAAGAAAGCCTTCTTCAGCAATCAGTACAAAGAAATAGAGGAAAAGAACAGAATGGGAAAGACTAGAGATCTCTTCAAGAAAATTAGAGATACCAAGGGAACATTTCATGCAAAGATGAGCTAATTAAGGACAAAAATGGTATGGACCTAACAGAAGCAGAAGATATTAAGAAGAGGTGGCAAGAATACACAGAAAAGCTGTACAAAAAAGATCTTCACAGCCTGGATAATCATGACGATGTGATCACTCATCTAGAGCCAGACAACCTGGAATGTGAAATCAAGTGAGCCTTAGAAAGCATCACTACGAACAAAGCTAGTGGAAGTGATGGAATTCTAGTGGAGCTATTTCAAATCCTGAAAGATGATGCTGTGAAAGTGCTGCACTCAATATGTCAGCAAATTTGGAAAACTCAGCAGTGGCCACAGGACTGGAAAAGGTCAGTGTTCATTCAAATCCCAAAGAAAGGTAATGCCAAAGAATCCCCAACTACTGCACAATTGCACTCATCTCAAATGCTAGTAAAGTAATGCTCAAAATTCTCCAAGCCAGGCTTCAGCAATACGTGAACCGTGAACTCCCTGATGTCCAAGCTGGTTTTAGAAAAGGCAGAGGAACCAGAGATCAAATTGCCAACATCCTCTGGATCGCGGCAAAAGCAAGAGAGTTCCAGAAAAACATCTATTTCTGCTTTCTTGACTATGCCAAAGCCTTTGACTGTGTGGATCACAATAAACTGTGGAAAATTGTGAAAGAGATGGGAATACCAGACCACCTGACGTGCCTCTTGAGAAACCTGTATGCAGGTCAGGAAGCAACAGTTAGAACTGGACATGGAACAACAGACTGGTTCCAAATAGGAAAAGGAGTGTGTCAAAGCTGTATATTGTCACCCTGCTTATTTATCTTCTATGCAGAGTACATCATGAGAAATGCTGGACTGGAAGAAGCACAAGCTGGAATCAAGAGTGCTGGGAGAAATATCAATAACCTCAGATATGCAGATGACACCATTTTTATGGCAGAAAGTGAAGAGGAACTAAAAAGCCTCTTGAAGAAAGTGAAAGTGGAGAGTGAAAAAGTTGGCTTAAAGCTCAATATTCAGAAAATGAAGATCACAGCATCCAGAGGGGGCGGTCCCAAGATGGCGGAGGAATAGGACGGGGAGACCACTTTCTACCTCACAAATTCATGAAAAGAACATTTCAGTGCCGATTAAATTCCACAAAACAACTTCTGAATGCTGGCAGAGGAGATCAGGCACCCAGAAAAGCAGATCATTGGCTTTAAAAACAGGTAGGAAAAATATAAAAGACAAAAAAAGAGACATAGGAGGTAGGGAGGGAGCTCTATCCCGGGAAGGGAGTCCCGTCCTGGGAAGAGACTCTTAAGAAGAGAGCTTTCCAAACACCAGGAGACATTCTCGCTGCCGAGTCCATGGTGAGCCTTGGAAGCACAGAGGGCAACATAACAGGAAGGAGAAATAAATAAATAATTAAAACCAACAGATTACAAGCCCAAAAGTTACTCCCCCAGCGGAAAAGCAGAGCAGATGCCTGCATCTGCCACTAGCAAGTGGAGGCTGGACAGGGAGACACAGGAGGCGCAGACTGCAGTGCTTTTTAAGAATCAGGCTGCGACAGGCATGGGCTGCAGTGCCGTTTTAAGAATTGGGCTGGAACGCCCCACGCGTAACCAGAACGAACTAACTTGGGCTAGCAAACCAGACTGTGGGATAGCTACCACGCGAAAAGCTTGAACATAAGACACTGCCAGGACCATGCACAGAACTAAGGATGGAACAGAAATAGCCGGCTGTAGAACACCCCCCTCTGGTGACAGGCAGCCAGAGCCATAAGGGCTGGAAGGGGGCAATCGCAGCCCAAGACAGATATTACCTACCAAAATTCAAGCATGCTTCTTTGCTAACTAAGACTTCTGGCGGTTCTGGACAGTCATCATCTGCCTGAGAAGGGACGCCAGCAGTTCACCCAGAAAACTGAGCAGCAGGGAAAGGCGATAAGTCGCAGCAACTGCACTCGCCAAACTCCTGAGCTACTCGAACCTGGGAAGGGCACAAAATGCAGGCCCAACTGAATCTGCACCTCTGAGGGCTACCTGAGCGCCAAGCCTGAGCGGCTTAGACCAGGGAGGTGCATGAAGCCTAGGGCCAGCCTCAGACAGTTCCTGGTGGAGCAACATAGAGCCTGAGCAGTGTGCGCCATGAGCAGGGGCAGGCCCCGCGTGGATGAGACACTGCGAACACACGCCAGTGTTATTTGTTTACAGCATTCCTCCCTCCCCACAGCGCGACTGAACAAGTGAGCCCCCCCCAAAAAAAAATGTGTCCACCGCTGCCCCACCCCGTGTCAGGGCGGAAATGCAAACAGAAGAAGTTAAACAGAGGGAACTGCTTTGGAAGTGACCCCACACTGCCCACAACACCAGAGAAAGGGCCACATATATCCTTACTATTTTTACGATAATTTTGTGTGTGTGTGTTGATGTTGCATGATTGTTTTTTCTTCTTTTTTTTTAACTCTCTTAAATTTTTAAGTCCTCTATTTCTCTAATTTTTATTTTTATAACCTGCTATTACTTTTCAAGAAAAAAAAAAAGAGACCCTATTTTTAAAGCAAATGCCATATATAGTCTTTTTGTGGTTGTTGTTTTTTAATAATCCTTGTGGCTTTTTTTTTTCTCTTTTCTTTAATATTGTATTTTTGAAAATTCAATCTCTACTCCAGATTTCTAATCTTTGCTTTTTGGTATTTGTTGTCAATTTTGTACATTTAAAAACCTAATTTTCAGTACCCAATTTTACCTGAGAGTGAGATTACTGGCTTGACCACTCTCTCCTCCTTTGGACTCTCCTTTTTCTCCACCAGGTGGCCTCTGTCTCTTTCCACCCGCTTCTCTTCTCTACCCAACTCTGTGAATCTCTCTGTGTTCTAGACGAAGGAGAACACTTAGAGAACTGGTTACTGGCTGGATCTATCTCTTTCCTTTTCATTTCCCTCTTCTATCCTCCTGGCCACCTCTGTCTACTTCCTCCCTCTCCTCTTCCCTGTATAACTCCGTGAACACCTCTGAGGGTTCCAGACTGTGGAACGCACATAAGGAAGTGATTACTGGCTAGCTTGCTCTCTCCTCTTTTGATCCCACCTCATCTCATTCCAGTCACCTCTAACTACCCCCTCCCTTTTCTCTTCTCCATGTAACTCAGTGAACCTCTTTGGGTGTCCCTCAATGTGGAGAAACCTTTCATCTTTAACCTAGATGTTTTATCATTGGTGCTGTATAGATGGAAAAGTCTTGAGGCTATTGTAAAAATAAAACTGAAAACCAGAAGCAGGAGACTTAAGTCCAAATCTTGAGAACATCAGAGAAATCCTGAACCCAGGGAACATTAATCGATAGGAGCTCATCAAATGTCTCCATACCTACACTGAAACCAAGCACCACCCAAGGGCCAACAAGTTCCAGAGCAAGACATACCACACAAATTCTGCAGCAACACAGGAACACACCCCTGAGCTTCAATATGCAGGTAGCTCAAAGTTACTCCAAAACAACTGACATCTCATAACCCATTACTGGACACTTCATTGCACTCCAGAGAGAAGAAATCCAGCTCCACCCACCAGAACTCCAACACAAGCCTCCCTAACCAAGAAACCTTGACAAGACACTGATACAACCCCACAGAGAGGAAACTCCATAATAAAGAGAGCTCCACAAATTCCCAGAATATAGAAAGGCCACCCCAAATGCAGCAATATAACCAAGATGAAGAGACAGAGGAATACCCAGCAGGTAAAGGAACAGGAGAAATGCCCACCAAACCAAACAAAAGAGGAAGAGATAGGGAATCTACCTGAGAAAGAATTCCAAATATTGATAGTGAAAATGATCCAAAATCTTGAAATCAAAATGGAATCACAGATAAATAGCCTGGAGACAAGGATAGAGAAGATGCAAGAAAGGTTTTAACAAAGACCTAGAAGAAATAAAAAAGAGCCAATATATAATGAATAATGCAATAAATGAGAACAGAAACACTCTGGAAGAAACAAATAGTAGAATAATGGAGGTAGAAGATAGGATTAGTGAAACAGAAGATAGAATGGTAGAAATAAATGAATCAGAGAGGAAAAAAGAAAAACGAATTAAAAGAAATGAGGACAATCTCAGAGACCTCCAGGACAATATGAAACGCCCCAACATTCGAATTATAAGAGTCCCAGAAGAAGAAGACAAAAAGAAAGACCATGAGAAAATACTTGAGGAGATAATAGTTGAAAACTTCCCTAAAATGGGGAAGGAAATAATCACCCAAGTCCAAGAAACCCAGAGAGTTCCAAACAGGATAAACCCAAGGCAAAACACCCCAAGACATATATTAACCAAATTAACAAAGATCAAACACAAAGAACAAATATTAAAAGCAGCAAGGGAAAAACAACAAATAACACACAAGGGGATTCCCATAAGGATAATTGCAGATCTTTCAATAGAAACTCTTCAGGCCAGGAGGGAATGGCAAGACATACTTAAAGTGATGAAAGAAAATAACCTACAGCCCAGATTATTGTACCCAGCAAGGATCTCATTCAAATATGAAGGAGAAATCAAAAGCTTTACAGATAAGCAAAAACTGAGAGAATTCAGCACCACCAAACCAGCTCTCCAACAAATGCTAAAGGATATCCTTTAGACACGAAACATAAAAAGGGCATATAAACCAGAACCCAAAACAATAAAGTAAATGGCAACGGGATCATACTTATCAATAATTACCTTAAACGTAAATGGGTTGAATGCCCCAACCAAAAGGCAAAGACTGGCTGAATGGATACAAAAACAAGACCCCTATATATGCTGCCTACAAGAGACCCACCTCAAAACAAGGGACACATACAGACTGAAAGTGAAGGGCTGGAAAAAGATATTCCATGCAAATAGAGACCAAAAGAAAGCAGGAGTAGCTATACTCATATCCGATAAAATAGACTTTAAAGTGAAGACTGTGAAAAGAGACAAAGAAGGCCACTACATAATGATCAAAGGATCAATCCAAGAAGAAGATATAACAATTATAAATATATATGCACCCAACATAGGAGCACCGCAATATGTAAGACAAATGCTAACAAGTATGAAAGGGGAAATTAACAATAACACAATAATAGTGGGAGACTTTAATACCCCACTCACATCTATGGACAGATCAACTAAACAGAAAATTAACAAAGAAACGCAAACTTTAAATGATACAATAGACCAATTAGACCTAACTGATATCTATAGGACATTTCACCCCAAAACAATGAATTTCACCTTTTTTCTCAAGTGCTCATGGAAGCTTCTCCAGGATAGATCACATCCTGGGCCATAAATCTAACCTTGATAAATTCAAAAAAATCGAAATCATTCCAAGTATCTTTTCTGACCATAATACATTAAGATTAGATCTCAATTACAAGAGAAAAACTATTAAAAATTCCAACATATGGAGGCTGAACAACACGCTTCTGAATAACCAATAAATCACAGAAGAAATCAAAAAAGAAATCAAAATATGCATAGAAACGAATGAAAATGAAAACACAACAACCCAAAACCTGTGGGACACTATCAAAGCAGTCTGAAGAGGAAAGTTCATATCAATACAGGCATACCTCAAGAAACAAGAAAAAAGTCAAATAAATAACCTAACTGTACACCTAAAGCAACTAGAAAAGGAAGAAATGGAGAACCCCAGAGTTCGTAGAAGGAAAGAAATCTTAAAAATTAGGGCAGAAATAAATGCAAAAGAAACGAAAGAGACCATAGCAAAAATCAAGAAAGCAAAAAGCTGGTTCTTTGAAAGGATAAATAAAATTGCCAAACCATTAGCCAGACTCATCAAGAAACAAAGAGAGAAAAATCAAATCAATAAAATTAGAAATGAAAATGGAGAGATCACAACAGACAACTCAGAAATACAAAGGATCATAAGAGACTACTATCAGCAATTATATGCCAATAAAATGGACAACGTGGAAGAAATGGACAAATTCTTAGAAAAGTACAACTTTCCAAAACTGAACCAAGAAGAAATAGAAAACCTTAACAGACCCATCAAAGCACGGAAATTGAAACTGTAATCAGAAATCTTCCAGCAAACAAAAGCCCAGGTCCAGACGGCTTCACAGCTGAATTCTACCAACAATTTCGAGAAGAGCTAACACCTATCCTACTGAGACTCTTCCAGAAAATTTCAGAGGAAGGTAAACTTCCAAACCCATTCTATGAGGCCACCATCACCCTAATACCAAAACCTGACAAAGATGTCACCAAAAAAGAAAACTACAGGCCAATACCACTGATGAACATAGATGCAAAAATCCTTAACAAAATTCTAGCAATCAGAATCCAACAACACATTAAAAAGATCATACACCATGACCAAGTGGGCTTTATCCCA
Organism: Cephalophus harveyi; assembly: GCA_006410635.1. Lineage (NCBI taxonomy): Eukaryota > Metazoa > Chordata > Mammalia > Artiodactyla > Bovidae > Cephalophus > Cephalophus harveyi. The sequence goes on along the minus strand of SJYT01002562.1, from coordinate 75,994 downwards.
GGGATGCAAGGATTCTTCAATATCCACAAATCAATCAATGTAATTCACCACATTAACAAACGGAAAAATAAAAGCCATATGATTATCTCAATATATGCAGAGAAGGCCTTTGTCAAAATTCAACATCCATTTATGATACAAACTCTCCAGAAAGTAGGAATACAAGGAACATACCTCAACATAATAAAAGCTATATTTGACAAACCCACAGCAAACATTATCCTCAATGGTGAAAAACTGAAAGCATTTCCCCTAAAGTCAGGAGCAAGACAAGGGTGCCCACTTTCACCGCTACTATTCAACATAGTTCTGGAAGTTTTGGCCACAGCAATCAGGGCAGAAAAAGAAATAAAAGGAATTCAAATTGGAAAAGAAGAAGTAAAACTCTCACTGTTTGCAGATGACATGATCCTCTACACAGAAAATCCTAAAGACTCCACCAGAAAATTACTAGAGCTAATCAATGAATATAGTAAAGTTGCAGGATATAAAATCAACAGACAGAAATCCCTTGCATTCCTATACACTAATAATGAGAAAGTAGAAAAAGAAATTAAGGAAACAATTCCATTCACCATTGCAACGAAAAGAATAAAATACTTAGGAATATATCTACCTAAAGAAACTAAAGACCTATATATGGAAAACTATAAAACACTGATGAAAGAAATCAAAGAGGACACTAATAGATGGAGAAATATACCGTGTTCATGGATCGGAAGAATCAATATAGTGAAAATGAGTATACTACGCAAAGCAATCTATAGATTCAATGCAATCCCTATCAAGCTACCAGCGGTATTTTTCACAGAACTAGAACAAATAATTTCAAGATTTGTATGGAAATACAAAAAAACCTCAAATAGCCAAAGCAATCTTGAGAAAGAAGAATGGAACTGGAGGAATCAACCTGCCTGGCTTCAAGCTCTACTACAAAGCCACAGTCATCAAGACAGTATGGTACTGGCACAAAGACAGAAATATAGATCAATGGAACAAAATAGAAAGCCCAGAGATAAATCCACACACCTATGGACACCTTATCTTCGACAAAGGAGGCAAGAATATACAATGGAGTAAAGACAATCTCTTTAACAAGTGGTGCTGGAAAAACTGATCAACCACTTGTAGAAGAATGAAACTAGATCACTCTCTAACACCACTCACAAAAATAAACTCAAAATGGATTAAAGATCTAAATGTAAGACCAGAAACTATAAAACTCCTAGAAGAGAATATAGGCAAAACACTTTCCGACATAAATCACAGCAGGATCCTCTATGATCCACCTCCCAGAATACTCGAAATAAAAGCAAAAATAAACAAATGGGATCTAATTAAAATTAAAAGCTTCTGCACAACAAAGGAAACTATAACCAAGGTAAAAAGACAGGCTTCTGAATGGGAGAAAATAATAGCAAACGAAGCAACTGACAAACAACTAATCTCAAAAATATACAAGCAACTCATGCAGCTCAATTCCAGAGAAATAAACGACCCAATCAAAAAATGGGCCAAAAACTAAACAGACATTTCTCCAGAGAAGACATCCGGATGGCTAACAAACACATGAAAAGATGCTCAACATCACTCATTATCAGAGAAATGCAAATAAAGACCACAATGAGATACCATTTCACACCAGTCAGAATGGCTGCGATCCAAAAGTCTACAAGCAATAAATGCTGGAGAGGGTATGGAGAAAAGGGAACCCTTTTGGTGGGAATCCAAACTAGTACAACCACTATGGAGAACAGTGTGGAGATTCCTTAAAAAATTGCAAATAACTGCCTTATGACCCAGCAATCCCACTGCTGGGCATAAACACTGAGGAAACCAGAATTGAAAGAGACACAGGTACCCCAATGTTCATTGCAGCACTGTTTACAATAGCCAGGCCATGGACGCAACCTAGATGTCCATCAGCAGATGAATGGATAAGAAAGCTGTGGTACATATACACAATGGAGTATTACTCAGCCATTAAAAAGAATACATTTGAATCAGTTCTAATGAGGTGGATGAAACTGGAGCCGATTATACAGAGTGAAGTAAGCCAGAAAGAAAAACACCAATACAGTATACTGACACATATATATGGAATTTAGAAAGATGGTAATGATAACCCTGTATGCAAGACAGCAAAAGAGACACAGATGTATAGAACGGACTTTTGGACTCTGAGGGAGAGGGAGAGGGTGGGGTGATTTGGGAGAATGGCATTGAAACATGTATACTATCATGTAAGAAACGAAGCGCCAGTCTATGTTCGATACAGGATACAGGATGCTTGGGGCTGGTGCACGGGGATGATCCAGAGAGATGATATGGGGTGGGAGGTGGGAGAGGGGTTCAGGATTGGGAGCTCGTTTACACCCGTGGCAAATTCATGTCAATGTATGGCAAAACCAATACAGTATTGTAAAGTAAAATAAAGTAAAAATTAAATTCAAAAAAAGAAAAAGAAAAAAAGATCATGGCATCCAGTCCCATCACTTCATGGGAAACAGATGGGGAAACAGTGGAAATAAGTGCCAGACTTTATTTTGGGGGGCTCCAAAATCACTGCAGATGGTGATTGCAGCCATGAAATTAAAAGACGCTTACTCCTTGGAAGAAAATTAATGACTAACCTAGAGAGCATATTCAAAAGCAGAAACATTACTTTGCTGACTAAGGTCCGTCTAGTCAAGGCTGTGGTTTTTCCAATGGTCATGTATGGATGTGAGAGTTGGACTGTGAAGGCTGAGCACCGAAGAATTGATGCTTTTGAACTGTGGTGTTGGAGAAGACTCTTGAGAATCCCTTGGACTGCAAGGAGATCCAACCAGCCCATTCTGAAGGAGATCAGCCCTGGGATATCTTTGGAAGGAATGATGCTAAAGCTGAAACTCCAGTACTTTGGCTACCTCATGCAAAGAGTTGATTCACTGGAAAGACTCTGATGCTGGCAGGGATTGGGGGCAGGAGAAGGGGACAACAGAGGATGAGATGGCTGGATGGCATTACTGACTCGATGGACGTGAAATCTGAGAGAATTCCGGGAGTTGGTGATGGACAGGGAGGCCTGGCGTGCAGAGATTCATGGGGTCGCAAAGAGTCGGACATGACTGAGTGACTGAACTGAACTGAATAGAGATGGAAAAGAGAAAATCAGCATTTACCAGGGCACAGGGTCAAATAAGGGTGCAAATATAAAGGGCTATATATTTATCAGGGTTTTGCAAAGAAAGAGAACCAATAATATATGGACAGATAAAGTGAGAGAGAAAGTCAGTGAAATTGAGAGAGAGCAGGTAGGGAGAGGGAGAAACAGAGTTTAAGGAATTGGTTTATGTGATTGTCGGGATGTGCAAGTCTAAAATCTTCAAGGAATGCTAGCAGGCTGGAAATTCCAGCAAGAGTCAGTATTGCAATCTTATATTTGAAGACAGTCTGGAGGTAGAATTCTTTCCATTTCTGAGGACCTCAGTCTTTCCTCTTAAGGCTGCCAATTGACTGGATGAGGTCTACCACCATTACAAAGAGCAATCTGTTCTGTGTGTGTGTATGCTCACTCAGTTACGTCTAACTCTTTGAGATCCCATGGACTGCTGTCCACCAGGTTCCTCTGTTCATGTAACTTTACAGGCAAGAATACTAGATTAAGTTGCCATTTCCTACTCGAGGGTATCTTCCCAACCCAGGAATTCAAAACGCATCTAAATCTGTTCTACTCAAAGTCTACTGACTTAAATGTCAATCACATCTAAAAACTACCTTCACAGCAACATCTAAACTAATGCTTGACCAAATAAGAGCATAGCATAACTCAAAACTGACACACAAAATTAACCATCACTGAGTAGCAACTGGGAGTTTTCTGATAGTTAGAGAACAGGTATATATTTCAATTATGATAGTGGTTACAAGAATCTACACATAAGATAAAATTGAATAAAACTACACACAGACACATATGAATATGTGGGAAAATGGTAAACACTTAATATGTTTTGTAGTGTAGCTAAGAGTATTGAACTAATATCAATTTTGTGGTTATGATATTATAATACTAATACCTTATTGTAATAAGGTATCACAATTAGGGGAAGTGGAGTGAAGTATACATGATACTCTATATACTATTTTTACAATTTTCTATGAGTCTACAATTATCACCAAATAAAAATTTGAAATTCATATAATTGTCAGGGGCCATGGAGAATTATGCATGTCAGGAAGCAACAGTTAGAACTGGACATGGAACAACAGACTGGTTCCAAATAGGAAAAGGAGTATGTCAAGCCTGTATATTGTCACCCTGCTTATTTAAATTATATGCAGAGTACATCATGAGAAACGCTGGGCTGGAAGAAGCACAAGCTGGAATCAAGATTGCCGGGAGAAATATCAATAACCTCAGATATGCAGATGACACCACCCTTATGGCAGAAAGTGAAGAGGAACTAAAAAGCCTCTTGATGAAAGTGAAAGAGGAGAGGGAAAAAGTTGACTTAAAGCTCAACATTCAGAAAACGAAGATCATGGCATCTGGTCCCATCAGTTCGTGGCAAATAGATGGGGAAACAGTGGAACCAGGGTCAGACTTTATTTTTCTGGGCTCCAAAATCACTGCAGATGGTGATTGCAGCCATGAAATTAAAAGACGCTTACTCCTTGGAAGGAAAGTTATGACCAACCTAGACAGCATATTGAAAAGCAGAGACATTACTTTGCCAACTAAGGTCCGTCTAGTCAAGGCTATAGTTTTTCCAGTAGTCATGTATGGATGTGAGAGTTGGACTGTGAAGAAAGCTGAGCGCCAAAGAATTGATGCTTTTGAACTGTGGTGTTGGAGAAGACTCTTGAGAGTCCCTTGGACTGCAAGGAGATCCAACCAGTCCATTCTGAAGGAGATCAGCCCTGGGATTTCTTTGGAAGGAATGATGCTAAAGCTGAAACTCCAGTACTTTGGCCACCTCGTGAGAAGAGTTGACTCATTGGAAAAGACTCTGATGATGGGAGGGATTGGGGGCAGGAGGAGAAGGGGACAACAGAGGATGAGATGGCTGGATGGCATCACTGACTTGATGGACATGAGTCTGAGTGAACTCCAGAAGTTGGTGATGGACAGGGAGGCCTGGCGGACTGCAATTCATGGAGTCGCAAAGAGTCAGACACAACTGAGTGACTGAACTGAACTGAACTGAACTGATAAAGAATTATATATTTTTTCAATTTTTCAACAATTTAAAAATCATTCCTAGCTCATAGACCACACAAACATAGGTGCTAAGCCAAGGCTAAGGGTCAGTGTTTTGCTGACTGCTAAATTAAAAAGTATTTTTTCTTCATGTCAACAATTATATTCTGTTTATGGTAAAAACTGAATGAAATATTTAGGGGTTGAGAGTCATAGTATATGTACCTCACTCTCAAACAGTTCTCTATATATGTATTTATACGCTTACATATATACATATACATATATAACTATATGAAGAAATGATAAGGCAAATGTGGTAAGATGCAATATCTGTAGATTCTCAGTGAAAGCTTAAAGAAAATTCCCCCTGTGATTTTTGCAACTTTTCCATAAGTCTGAATTATTTCAAAATACAAAATTATTTATACTCACATATGTATCCAATATTTACTTAAAAGCCTAGAGAAAGGAACCGAGTGGGTTTAGATATCAATGTAACAATAAACTAACAGTTCTTAAACTGAGTGATTAGTGCATGAAGTTCCATTATATAGCTTTATTTTTATTATTTGAAGATTTCCAAAATTCAATGTTTATAATCTATGTATACACAAACATGCACACACAAGTCAGAGCTACAAACATTTGAGGAAACATTTACAATGACATTGACAGCAGGTAATATGATTTGTGGGGGGGGAGGGGATATAATTTAAAAAATCATATCACCTGCTATAGTAATTTGTCTAGAATCTATTATATTAAACCTAATAAGTTGTATACACATTAATTTTTTTAAAGTAGCAATTTCAAGTGCATATGGTACATCAAAATAAATCAACTTTAAAATGATTAATTTTATGCCTCCAAGTTAATAACACAAACAATAAAAATGTTAATGGTGGTCACCTGTAGGAGGTATCAACATTGATAACAATATTTTCCCTATTCTCTTCCATTTTTAAAAAATTTATAAAATATCTATTATTTTATCACAAAAGGTGTGAGTGTATGTTAAGTCACTTCAATCATGTCTGACTCTTTGCAACCCTGCCAGAATCTGACTGTAGCCTGCCAGAATCTTTGCCAGGATTCTCCAGGCAAGAATACAGGAGTGAGATGCCATGCCTTCTTCCAGGGGTATCACAAGATAATACACATACCATCTTTCTGAGACTTCTCAATTTCTTGGGAGGGCAGATTAGTTTTAAAACTGTTAATTTTTCAAGCATTCATCAACATGAGCAGAACTTGTCAAAATTGAAGGAACATAGCACCAATTTTTGATATGGCAATGGAAAGAATAATTTTAGTCAATTTTTATAAATAAAGCATTCAGTTTGATATAAAAATGCATTTGAGAAGCTAGCACCCTTTGCTTTGTGGGGGAAAAAATATGATGCTAAGGAATTGCCTGGGACAACAGAAGCAGGACCGTGTACATACAGACATGTGTTAAAACCTTGGTAGCATAGGTCAAAGTTTGCAAAGAATCAAACTTGCAACAGACAGAAATGTAGGGCTCATCCCAGTGGATTACACTTCACCTACGAGGCTTGCTACATACCTGTCTAAATAGAACCAAAAGCACCACCCATTGTGATACAAGTCAGAGGAGAAGAACCCACAGTTAGAGGTTTGCTACAGTGACAACCCTCCAACCCAGAGGGGACAGAAGACAGGCAGCAGGATTTCAGTGACCAGATCACACACATGAAAAATATGGATTTACCTAAGGACATAGCTTGGCAGGGAGTACAGCTCTCAGTTAGGATGTCTGGGGTCATACTATGGTTCTAATACCAATAAGAAAGAGAAAATTTAGGTAGTATCATAAGGCTGAATCCAACTGTCACAAAAGACTGGTGGTGTGGACCAATGACATGCTGTGCTCAGCTACGGCAAAAGAATATACAGAAAGTAAAAAAAAAAAGAAAAGAAAGAAAAAACTATTTCAAAAGCCTGTAATAGGTTTATTGAGAAATTTCAGCTTATTGGCATATAAAATGAAATGAATTTCTCTTCCCAGTCACAAATTTCAGTCTTCACAGCTGAAAAAAGTATTTCAGGCAAACTAAAAAGTTTCTGGTTATTTTCAGCCCTAAGATACCCATCCTACAGCCCTCTGCTAGTGTAGCTCCCCTCCTAGACTACAGCCTAGAGAGAAAAGGCTCAGCAATCCTCCATTCACCAAGCCAGATGTCAGTTCTTCTTTGCAGGCAGCCAAAACCTCAACAGGTTTTGCAGAATCACCTTACTTGGCTTGGGTTAGAACAGTCTTCCCATTCTTTCATAGAAACAGTAGTGAAACACCTCTCACCACTCACTGAGCACTTCTCATGTTATAAAAGTCTTCTTTGATTCTATCTTCTCTTTTCTTGAAGTTCACATTATATAATATAGATAAGAAGAGTGGTGGTTGATACTAATAAGAAGGCCAAAGGGAAGATGTCTGCCTCTAACAACTGATAGCTTTAAAACTTTTTTTAAAGTGCAAGTTGGTGCCATTCATCTTAAATTTGGAGTCTCTACTTCAGTTCTTAAATTCTGAGTCAACAGAAAAAGTCAAGTTCAATGTCCTCTACAAAGGAAATTACTACGAATTGACACTATGCTGGGTGCTTTGTACAACTTACTGAATCTTTATAATAAAACTGAGAGCAATGTTTAATTACTCCCTTTCATTCAAATAAGGGAGCTGAATTTTAGAAAAAAAATGAATAAGTTTCCCAACATTAAGTGATTTGTGATGGAGCAGAATTTATATTCCTTACTCACTATTTTCAAAGAGTGTGTGTGATATTTTCCAATATTGTATCTCCAATACTTTGGCAAACTGATGTGAAGAGCTGACTCATTGGAAAACACCCTGGTGCTGGGAGACACTGAGGGCAGGAGAAAGGGGCAACAGAGGATGAGACGATTGGATGGCATCACTAATTCAATGGACATGAGTTTGAGCAAACTCCAGGAGATAGTGAAGGACAGCAGGAAGCCTGGCATGCTGCAGTCCATGGGTTTACAAAGAGTCAGACATGACTTAGTGACTGAACAACAACAACTACACAGTACACCAAAAAAAAAAAAAAAAAATCATTTCCGATATCACCAGGGATAAGGTTCTAAAGTAATTGACTGTCTTTCTGAAATGAGGATCATAACCTATTGGAACCTGAGTTTATAGCAGACTACTGAACCCAGGGATTGTAGCTAAGTTGAGCTAGTGAAGACAAAGAATGAAAATCTCCATACATAACTTTGGTTTCCCCAAAGAAGGTCATCAATGACTGCCTACTAACGCCATGTCTTGTCTTTATACACTAAAACCACATTTCACTTTGATCTTAATTAGTTAACAGATTTCTGACTCAGTAAATATTTCACAGCAGCTTTTACATCCTTGTTTCTCAAGCTATAGATTATAGGATTTAGCATTGGGGTCACCACCCCATAAAACATGGAAACAAGCCCTTCTCTAGCTTGCAAATTGTCTTGTCCAAGGAGGTCTTGAGATTTGGGTTTGGCATACATGAAGAAAATGGTACCATAAAATATGATTACCACAGTCAGATGTGCTGAGCAGGTAGAAAAGGCCTTGTGTCTCCCTGTGGCTGAGTTCATTCTCAAGATGGTATAGAGGATAAGCATATAGGAGAAAAAAATGACCAGAAGGGGTAGAACCAAGAAAACCATATTTGACACTGCCAAAGTAACAATATTGAGGGATATACCAGCACAAGCTAGCTTGAGAACAGCCAGAATTTCACATAAGAAATGATTTATAATATTATTCTCACAGAAAGGCAATTGCATGGCAAGAGATGTCTGCACAATTGAGTTGATTCCACCAGAGAGCCATGAAACAGAAGCCATCAGGATATACACCACCTTGCTCATGATGACAGGGTATCTCAGAGGGTTACAGATGGCCACATAGCGGTCAAAAGCCATCATGCCAAGGAGGAAACACTCTGTTGACCCCATTGCAAATCCTAAGAACATCTGCATTGCACATCCAGAGAAGGAAATGTTCCTTTTTTTTGAGATTAAGCTCACCAAAGTTGAGGGAATAGAGGAGGATGTATAGCAGATATCCAGAAAAGAGAGGTTTCCCAGAAAGAAGTACATGGGGGTGTGAAGACGGGAATCAAATATGCTTGCTATGATCAGAACACCATTGCCAATTAGAATCACTAGATACATAACTAGAATTACAGCAAAGAAAATAATCTCAAGTTTTGGGTGACCAGAGAGTCCCAGAAGAATGAATTCATTCACAAATGTCTTATTTATTCTTTCCATGTCCTAGCTTTCAGGATGTCAGAAAAGTACCAACATAAAATATTTTCACTGCCAGGTAACAAATATAACAAATTTCTTGAATAGACATTATTCTAGGGTGAAATAGTGTGTTTTCTTCAAACTCTGTCATTCAGTTATCTTCAATAATGTCTGCCAAAAACACAGTGATACTGAGAAATTGAGAATTTCAGGGCCCTGTGTCTAATGTTTGAAGTGGCTTCCTTGGTAACTCAGCTGGTAAAGAATCCACCTGCAACACAGGAAATACGGGTTTCATCCTTGGGTTGTAAAGATCCCCTGGAGGAAGGCATGGCAACCCACTCTAGTATCTACCTAGGATCAGAAGCAAATTCAGAAGCAACCTTCCCCACTGTTGAAGACACTTTTGAGTTTTATAAAAGCCCTAGAATATTTCAGATGATAAATCTGACTTCATTAAATCAGTCTCAGTGAGAGAGTGGTAGGGAAGGCAAAAGACCAAAAAGACTGGAATTTTGATCCAGTATTTAACAGAAATGTTGAAAATCTTAAAGCAAGTGTGATTTTATGCATACTTATTTGTCTGCCTGACATCTTAGTTCTCTATTCAGTCTGCTAAATTGTGTATTTCTATAGGGCAGACATTTGATTGTAGTAAACTGAATCACATACACGGTAATTTAACATTTATTCAAACATCGAGTTTGTTGTTGATCTCGTAGTCTCAGTCTGCTCTTACTATTTTATTACTTCCCATTACAAGACTAGTGTGTAAACTAGTTCTGCAAGAATACAATGGAGATCTCTGAAGAAAAATAGTCTCCATTTGCTTCATTCAGTGACATCAGAATTATTCTTGATAATTTATGTATTTAAGTGAACCTGAGAAAACAGCAATAATGCTTAAATATCTAACTGTATATATGTGTGTAGCACTTTATTAAAAAAATCAATCTTCTCATTATCTCTATTTTCTTTCAAATGTGAAAGACAGAATGTGGCCAAAGTAATCCAGCCTATAAGGAGAGTGGAGCGTGAAGCACAGATATTTACCCATGAAGTCTAGAATTCTGTGGGCTACAACACCAAAAGTTATTATATCAAGTTTTCCCACCAAGTACTACCCAGAACTTTGGGCCTTGGTGTATTAATGAAGAAACAATTATTTCAGTCTTTGCTAAATTCTTCATATGTATATAAACTTCCTGGATATTTTGTTAAAATGTAGATTTTCTTTTGCCGAGGCTGATGCAGGGCCTGTGACTTTGCATTTCTAATACACTCCCAAAGTGTGTCGAATAATAAATCACAGCTGTATTTGGTCCTAATAATTAATTAGAGGCTGCACTACCTCATGCTGTTCATATTTTAAATCAATATTGAATAAGAATTTTATTATGGAATGAAAGGGTATATTTTTATTTTATTCAAGACTTACCCTTACACTGATAAATTATTTGCACCTCCTAGAAGAACCTGTTAATTTCTTCTTAGTATTTATGTCAGCATTCTGAACTAAGGTCAGGTTCAACAAACAATGTCAGATTCCACAGATCTGAAAGACTAAATATTTGTCGTGCAACAGTGGTAATTATTCCCCATTCCCAAAGCAATTTAAAGTTGGAATGAGAGATCTGTTGAATTGAGAAACTTCTGGTGCATTAGGGACATTGTCCCACAGACACAGTTAAGAACGATGTCAAGAATATAATGTGGCTGAACTACAGCTCAAAAATGAAATAACATTCTCCCACCTGTGAAACTTTTTGAAATAGGGGCAAATGTTCACCAAATTAACTTCATGAAATGTGAGAGCTTTTTAGTTTAAAATTTATTTACAAAGCAAAGTTAATTTAAATTAAGTTCCTAATTGAAACAACCAAAATGATAGACTTGAAAATGATCTAGATATTAGGAATGAAATAAAATAGACATTTTCTGTGAATTAATTGCATTGTCGCTTTTTTTTTTACTTACTTTCATTTTTTAGATAAGTTAATTGCATCCAGGATATCAATAACAACATATTTTGAAATTAAAAGAAATATACATAAGGAATAAAATAGATAAAGTTATAGGATAAAAGTGAATTCATATATTCAAGGCCAGAAAGAAATTTTAAAAGTCCAGAATGGATAGTTTGGGTCATGAATTCAGACAGATAGCACATTGCTGAAATAGAGTGACTCAGAAAGTCTATTAAGCTACATTGTATATAATAGATCAGAACTTTTTCATGAGCATACACCTTATATTGCTTTCTGTGATTTTGTATGTGCTTTTCTCTGTCCATTTCTTTTTATACTTTTGTCTATTTCTTTAAGTTAATCATGCTCCTCTGTATTTTAATTTCTACTCCTCTGCACATTAATTTCCTCAATCCTTAAAAAGTCACCTATCTTCTCCTATAATAATTGATTCTACTAATATTTCCTTCTCAACTCAAAACTATGTTTTTGATTTGTCCCAAAATATGCACATGCTCTTATAAAATATGTATTTAAATTTGTATGTAAACTTCATTGTGCTAGAAGTCACAACACTGCTTAGTTTTTCCACAATTTTAGGGATCTATTTATATTTCTATATGGACGTCTCAGAGAAGGCAATGGCACTCTACTCCAGTACTCTTGCCTGGAAAATCCCATGGACGGAGGAGCCTGGTAGACTGTGGTCCATGAGGTCATAGGAGTTGGACATGACTGAGCGACTTCACTTTCACTGTTCACTTTCATGCGTTGGAGAAGGAAATGGCAACCCACTCCAGTGTTCTTGCCTGGAGAATCCCAGGGATGAGGTAGCCTGGTGGGCTGCCGTCTCTGGGGTCGCACAGAGTCGAACACGACTGAAGCGACGCAGCAGCAGCAGCAGCAGCAGCAGCATGGGCGTCTAGTTTATTTGCTCCTCATTTATGTTATTAATAACTGTTTCATAATGAATACTCACATGTGATATTAACAGAACCATTCCTCTGATGATGGATGTCAAAGTTGCTGTCAAACTGCTTTTGCCACAAACAACTCAAGGATGAACATCCTCACACTTATCCCATTATATTCCTGGTCAAGAACTTATCTGAGACATCTTCCCAGGACTGGATCATTGGGTCCTGCCCAATTTTAATATAGCCAGAGAGTTTTCCAGTATATCAATGTACCTGCATGTATGTTAAGTCGCTTCAGTCTTGTCTGACACAGTGTGACCCCATGGACTGTAGCCTGCCAGGCTCCTCTGTCCATTTTCCAGGCAAGAATATTGGAGTGGCTTGACATTCCCTTCTCCAGGGGATTTTCCTGACCCAGGGATCAAATCCGGGTCTCCTGCATTGCAGGCAGATTCTTTACCATCTGAGCCACTAGGGAAGCCCATATAATGTACACTCCCATCAGAATTCTACCTCCCCACATTTGCCAACATTTGATATTTCCTTTCCAAAGAAAATAAATATTTTATGACTATTTTAATGATAATTTTTCTGATTTGGAGCATTACTGAGCATTTTTCAGATTTTCCTAATGTTAGAATCTCTCAATGTCAGCCATTTAGGAAAACCCCTCAGTGAGTCACTGATTTGTATCCTTTGATCAATTTTCTATTAGTTTAAGACATTCAGTTCAGTTCAGTCGCTCAGTCGTGTCCGACTCTTTGCGACCCCGTGGACTGTAACCTAAGAGGCTTCTCTGTCCGTGGGATTCTCCAGGCAAGAATACTGGAGTGGATTGCCATTTCCTTCTCCAGGGGATCTTCCCGACCCAGGGATCGAACCCAGGTCTCCCGCATTGGAGGCAGACGCTTTAACCTCTGAGCCACCAGGGAAGTTTAAGACATTATGTTTTAAAATTTTTTCTTCTAAGTTTCCAAGATTTTCTATATTGTTTCATTAAATAATATTTTTACATGCAAATTGTTAATATACCTGGTCTCCAATTGTATAAATGATAATCCATAGATCAAATTTTTTTTCATATATGAAAACATTTTCCTAACATGGCCTACTAAGCTATCCCCATTGCTTTAGGGTAACAGTTTTATGATATGCCAAATATAAACATGTGTCTATATCTGAGATCTCTTTTCTTTTCTACTGGACTATTTAAATGTCCCTGAAACATTATCAGAATATTTAAATTACTGTGGCTTTGTTGTGTGCTTCAAATATGGATTTCCCCTTACTTTTCTTCTATAAAACTATGTGAAAATTGTATAAAATTATTTCATCCTATAAATTTTAGAACATGTAACTTTATTTATAAATAGATTAATTTGAATGGAGAAGGAAATGGCAACCCACTCCAGTACTCTTGCCTGGAGAACCCCATGGATGGAGGAGTCTGGTAGGCTGCAGTCCATGGGGTCGCTGAGAGTTGGACACCACTCAGTGACTTCACTTTCACGCACTGGAGAAGGAAATGGCAACCCACTCCAGTGTTCTTGCCTGGAGAATCCCAGGGACAGAGGAGCCTGGTGGGCAATCCCAGAGACAGAGGAGCCTGGTGGGCTGCCATCTATGGGGTTGCACAGAGTTGGACACAACTGAAGCGACTTAGCAGCAGCAGCAGGAGGATGTCCTAAATGTCCAATAAATATTGGTGATTTTGTATTGTTAATGCTCTATAATGCTTTTTCACTTTTGGTAGATAAGCAGTCCTGCTAAGTCTTTATTTTATCTTGCTACTGCTACTGCTAAGTCACTTCAGTCGTGTCCGACTCTGTGTGACCCCATAGACGGCAGCCCACCAGGCTCCCCGGTCCCTGGGATTCTCCAGGCAAGAACCCTGGAGTGGGTTGCCATTTGCTTCTCCAATGCAGGAAAGTAAAAAGTGAAAGTGAAGTCACTCAGTCGTGTCCGACCCTCAGCGACCCCATGGACTGCAGCCTTCCAGGCTCCTCCATCCATGGGATTTTCCAAGCAAGAGTACTGGAGTGGGTTGCCATTGCCTTCTCTGATTTTATCTTGAGGTATCTTTAAAAACAATAATATATGCAATTCTTTGCTTGAGAAATATAGTAAATCAGATGGAGCATAAGCAATAGATTTGGTTAGACTGTCACTTCCATACATAACTAAATAACAGGTATGGGGAAAGACATTTGTATTTCCTCTATAGTTCGCTCCTTGTGTCTAAAATGTAGATTACAAAAACCTCTTCAGTATGCTCTAAAATGACATGTAATAATTATCATATGTCCATATGAAAAGAAAACATCAAGTAGTTCACCAAATACTAAAATATATGTGAGAAGGGATAGACTTAGGACTTTGAGAGAAAGAAACAAAACTAATGATCAAGGGATCAACCCAAGAGGAAGACAACAATTGTAAATATCTATGCACCCAACATAGGAGCAGCTCAATACATAAGACAAACACTAAAAGACATAAAAGAAGAAATTGAAAGTAACACGATAATAATAGGAGACCTTAACACCCCACTCAAACCAATGGACAGATCATCAAAACAGATAATTAATAAGGAAACACAAGTCTTAAATGATACATTAGAGGAAATGGATCTCATTAATATCTTCAGGATATTCCATCCAAATGCAGAAGAATAAACCTTTTTCTCAAATGTGCATGGAACATTCTCCAGGATAAAGCACATCTTGGGTCACAAATCAAACCTTAATAAATTTAAGAAAACTGAAATCATATCAAGCATCTTATCTGACCACAATGCTATGAGTCTAGATATCAATTACAAGAAAAAAAAAAAGAAACATAAACACATGGAGATTAAGCAATATGTTTCCAAATAACCAACAGGTCATTGAAGAAGTCAAAAGGGAAATTAAAAAATTTCTAGAAACAAATGACAATGAAAACACAACAACTCAAAACACATGGGCAGTGAAAGCAGTCCCAAGAGGGAAATTTATAGACAATACAATCCTACCTCAAGAAGCAAGAAAAACATCAAATAGACAGCCTAACTTTACACCTAAAAGAACTGGAAAAAGACGAACAAACCCCCTGAAATTAGTACAAATAAAGAAATCATAAAGATCCGAGCAGAAATAAATGAAAAAGAAATGAAAGAAACAATAGTCAAGATTAATAAAACTAAAGCCTGGTCCTTTGAGAAGATAAACAAAATTGACAAATATTTAGCCAGACTCATCAAGAAAAAAAAGAGAGAAGAATCAAATCAACAAAATTAGAAATGAAAAAGGAGAGATTGCAGCAGACAATGCAGAAATACACAGGATTATAAGAGACTATTATGAGCAACTATATGGCAATAAAATGGATAACCTGGAAGAAATGGGCAGATTCTTAGAAAAGTTCAATCTTCCAAGACTGAACCAGGAAGAAATAGAAATTATGAACAACTCAATTACAAGCACTGAAATTGAAGCTGTGATCAAAAATCTCCCCTAAAACAAAACCGCAGAACCAGACAGCTTCACAGGAGAATTCTATTCAGAGAAGAGCTAATGGCTATCCTTCTAAAACTCTTGCAAAAAATTGCAGAGGCAGGAACACTTCCAAATTCATTCTAGAAGGTCACCATCACCATGATACCAAACCCAACAAAGACAACACAAAAAAGAAAACTACAGGCCAATAGCTAGCAGAAGTGATGGAATTCCAGCTGAGCTATTTCAAATCCTAAAAGATGATGCTGTTAAAGTGCTGCACTCAATATGCCAGCAAATTTGGAAAACAGCAGCAGCCACAGTAATGGAAAAGGTCAGTTTTCATTCCAATCTCAAAGAAAGGCAATGCCAAAAAATGTTCAAACTACCACACAAATGAATTCATCACACAATAGCAAAGTAATGCTCAAAATTCTTCAAGCCAAGCTTCAACAGTACGTGAACCAAGAACTTCCAGATGTTCAAGTTGGATTTAGAAAAGGCAGAGGAACCAGAAATCAAATTGTCAACATCCTTTGGATCATTGAAAAAGCAAGAGAATTCCAGAAAAACATCTGCTTCTGCTTTATTGACTACATCAAAGCCTTTGACTGTGGCATCACAACAAACTGTGGAAAATTCTTTGAGATGGGAATACCAGACCACCTCACCTGCCTCCTGAGAAATCTGTAAGCCCATCAAGAAGCAACAGTTAGATCTGGACATGGAATAACAGACTGGTTCCAAATTGGGAAAGGAGTACATCAAGGCTGTATATTCTCACCTTGCTTATTTAATTTATATGTAGAGTATATCATGCTAAATTCCAGGTTTAATAAAGCACAAGCTGGAATCAAGATTGCTGGGAGAAATGTCAATAACCTCAGATATGCAGATGACACCACCTTTATGGCAGAAAACGAAGAAGAACTAAAGAACCTCTTGATGAAAGTGAAAGAGAAGAGTGAAAAAGTTGGCTTAATACTCAAGAGCCATAATACTAAGATCATGGCCTTCGGTCCCATATCTTCATGGCAAATAGATGGGGAAACAATGGAAACACTGACAGATTTTATTTTGGGGGGCTCCAAAATCAATGAAGATGATGACTGCAGCCATGAAATTAAAAGATGCTTGCTCCTTGGAAGAAAAGCTATGACCAACCTAGACTGCATATTAAAAAGCAAAGACATTACTTTGCCAACAAAGGTCCACATAGTCAAAGCTATGGCTTTTACAGTAGTCATGTATGGATGTTTGAGAGTTGGACTATAAAGAAAGCTGAGTGCCAAAGAAGTAATGCTTTTGAACTGTGGTATTGGAGAAGACACTTGCGAGTCCCTTGGACTGCAAGGAGATCCAACAAGTCAATCCTAAAGGGAATAAGTTATTGCAAGGAATGGTGCTGAACCTGAAACTCTAATACTTTGGCCACCTGATGCAAAGAACTGACTCACTGAAAATGACCCTGATGCTGGGAAAGACAGAGGATGAGATAGTTGAATGGCATCACTAACTCGATGGATATGTGTTTGAGCAAGCTTTAGGAGGTGGTGATGGACAGTGATGCCTGGCATGCTACAGTCCATGGGGCTGCAAAGAGTCGGAGATGACTGAGAGACTGAACTGTAATGAACTGATCTTGTTGATACATTTAATCCTCATAAAAACCTGAAGACATACATGATTTTATACAACATAGAACATAGAATCCAAAAAAGTTATACAAATTGCCCTCAGTCACACAGCCAGGAAGTGTCACTGGGTGGGTACTAGAGCACAATTAAACAGACTCCAACATCCATACACTTTTCATCACCCTATTATATAGATCAAGTTTTTGACTGTTGAAAGAACTTCCTACCCATCCCTGTAGAAGATGGACAAAGAATAATTTCCAACTCTATATGGCCTCTAAGTATGTATTACACAGTAATTCCAAAGGACAATAGACCTTGGAAGACATCACTTTTTTTCTACTTGTTTTTTCATAGCCTTGTGATCTCCCTCTGGAATTGAAAACACAGTTTGATATTTACACCTGAGCAGGAACTACATCTCAGAGGACATCGTTAAAAGTTAGCTGACCTTTCTGATATCAAGGTACAAATAGGTTACACAGGGATGGGATCCCATGTGCTTGCAACAATCCAAAGTCAAGCTTGTTAAAGTAAACTTGTAACTTTTTAACAACAATACTCTTCCCCTCTTCATGTTTTCTGGAGGGAATCTGGGGCCATTTCTAAGAGATTTATTTCTTCTCCTTGCTCACAACTAAACAGTAAAGAGAATAATATATGAGATCATCATGTGGAAAACTTTAAAAATGAAATCAATTTATTCTGTGAGGAGAAAGCAGTCCTCTATATACTGCCATCACTAAGTTATACATAAAACTTAATTTGGCAGGGTAAAGAAGACATTCTAATAAAAAACACTGAGTAGAGAGAGAGAGTCAGAGATGATAAACTGGTTGGAAAAGGAATATTATATCACATGCATTTTGTTTAGTCACATAGAATTAAAGAGATTTGTTACAGTCCTCACTCATCCATACTGCTTTAGACTCAGCTTGTTTTACTCAAGTATGTTACTTACATAGCCATGAAGATGTTTGAGTTTGTGACTCCTGGAAGACATAAAATCATGCAGATAGAACATTTTCATCCTGGGAACTTAAGAATCCATATAAACGAAGTGATTTTTTAAAAAAAAAAATCATTAGATTTATTGAAAATAGAACAATCTACCTTTTGAAGAGGAGAGTTTTTTTCATCTATAATGTTCAATAAGTCCAGGACAATAATGGATTGAGTCACAATAAAGGAGAATCCTGAAACACCTACAGTAGGATTCAATAAATATTGGGATTTTTTTTCCTCAGTCTGAATTTACAAAATCTACAGTGATATTTTTAAAAGGCACAAGTTAAGTTCTTAGATCAGGAGCAGTAAGAGGAAATATGGCAAATAAACAAAGAATGGTAAGTAAATAATAAAACAATAAATAACAATTTAAATAATAAAGGTGTACATACTAATCAGCGTTCTCTTTCTGGGAATTCAGATAAGCAAACTATCTAGATGCTTGAGCCTCTGTTACAGAAATTGGAATATGTAGATGTCCAAGGTTTCTAATAGTAGCTACAGAGTAGACAGCTTCTAACGGTAGATAACATGAGCTGATCTGTTGAGAAAATTTTTATATTGAAAATAACACAGATGTGAACAAGGACATTAGGGTTAAACAAACCAGTATCTTTGATTGGAAATTTTTCATGGTTTTGCTAATTTGCAAGTAATTTTTCAAATTTGAAAGTCTCAAATAAATACATCACATCATTTTTTTTTGTTTTTAATTTAAATTTATTTATTTTAATTGGAGGCTAATTACTTTACAATACTGTATTGGTTTTGCCATACATTAAACATTACCTAGAAATCATCACAACTAACAGTTTATCAATACTGTCCCTTTGGTATCTGGTAGCATTCAACATATGCATCTGCAGTGAGAAGAGAACTGGGCCACGCTGACCTATTAGACATCGTGTATTCATTCCTTCCATACCCTCCACTTTACCCACCCCCTCCCCCTACCCAAACTTCAGGAGAAGCAGAAAGTGCTATCTCAGCCATGTTTAAAATGAAAAATCCAAATGTAAGGATGAAAGTGACAGCTCTGACCCTTGAAAATATGAGCATTGCTTCTTCCAAATAGTTTTCAGTTTTTTTCATAGGAACCTGTGCTGAATGTGAAAGCAGAGAACATGCAGTCAGATTGCAGCAGTGTCTTCTCTCATTTGGAAATAAATTTCACTCTCTACAACACAGTCCTCATAAAATATCAAGTAGTGGTTATTTCACAGTTTAGTTTGAATGTGAAACCGGACCCTGACAAGTGACGATATTCAAGAAAATATCTGACAAGTAAGGGGTAGATAACAATGAATCAGAATAGAAACACAGCTGGAATAACATATTATATTAGATGGTTTGCAGAGTAGTGATGTTATTTATATCACATTTTAAGAAGATCCACAGTGTCATTGTTTGCAGAATATTCTGATGGAAGGCAAGAGCGAAAGCTGAGAGACCAGTAAGAAAGTTCCTGCAGAAATGCTGCTTCACTCAGGAGCTCATGACTTCTCAGGGCCATGCATTACCCATTTTTGTTTCCCCCACAACTTATTGGCCTGGCAGTGTAACTGCTGAAGTATATTGACTTAAACACACTTATCAAGAAAAATGAGCCTCCTCTGATTTTTATGGAATTATCTTAAATGATTTGTCAAGGCTTTATGTAATCAAATTCAGTTCAGTTCAGTTCAGTTCAGTCGCTCAGTCGTGTCCGACTTTTTGCGACCCCATGAATCGCAGCACGCCAGGCCTCCCTGTTCATCCCTATCTCTCGGAGTTCACTCAGACTCAACGTCCATCGAGTCCGTGATGCCATCCAGCCATCTCATCCTCGGTCGTCCCCTTCTCCTCCTGCCCCCAATCCCTCCCAGCATCAGAGTCTTTCAGTAAGTTATATAATTTTGTCTCATACAAGGAACCCACATTATCCCCAATTCATCAAGGAATAGATTCTATTTTTTGGCAGCAGTGATTCATTTTGACACTGATTTTTATAGTATCTTATTGAAGCAGGATTATTATATGTCTTTTTGATGCCATCCAGCCATCTCATCCTCGGTCGTCCCCTTCTCCTCCTGCCCCCAATCCCTCCCAGCATCAGAGTCTTTCAGTAAGTTATATAATTTTGTCTCATACAAGGAACCCACATTATCCCCAATTCATCAAGGAATAGATTCTATTTTTTGGCAGCAGTGATTCATTTTGACACTGATTTTTATAGTATCTTATTGAAGCAGGATTATTATATGTCTTTTATTTATCCAAACAAACCAAAAATGATCATTTATAGCACTAACAGTAGTTAGTGCTAACAGCACTAACTATACTCAAAATAACTGACCACTAATCAAATATAATAACGTACTGTCTTTTATGGAGTGCCTATTAAATACCAAGAAACATAAGTACTATATCATATACCAACACTACAAGGTAGATATAATACTAAATTGCAACTTGAATATCTTCCCCAAGATCACCAACCGACAAGTCAGGAAATTGGAATTCAGAGTATCCAATTCTAAAGCCATCTCTTTTTATAACTGCAAGGTAAGGTGTGTATCTTAAATCATCACTGTAATTAGATTAGTAAGCACCATTATTGATAACTACTATGCATTCATAACTACATTAAATTCTTCATATATATTGCCTCATTAATTCTCAGAACAATATTAGGTATTTTTAAGTTCCTCATTTTACAGACATGGAAACCAAGACTTAGAGATTTTTAGTGACCTCACTGAGGTCATAGAGGTAGTGCTTGACAAAGCTGGGCTGTCTAACTTCGGAATCTAATGTTCTCAACCATCTCACTCTTCTGCCTCCAAAATGACAGAAAACACTTTGTTCCTGTAGAATTAGCAAAATCAATACCAGAAATATATTGCTGAGCCAAAGTCCTTTTGTATCACAGAGAATCTCACAATCCTAAAATATTCTCTTTGGCAATGTATGTTCTTAAATATTTTAACAAAACACATGGGGAATGGCTGAAGGAACAACAAAAGTGCAGCCTGATACAAGAAAGAATCAGAAACAGCAATCTGGAAGAACCTGAAAAGCTGTCATGACAAAACGAGCATATATACTTGTTGTTGCACAAGGAAAAGTGAGGGTTGCATACATGTAAAGTTAAATGTAAAGAGCTTTCTAATAATAAGTCTCCCAAAATAACCTGAGTGGCCTCATACAGTGCTCTAAACATCACTGGGTTGGGAACAGAAGTAAAATGAACATCAACCCAACTTTAGAGAAAACAACACAGTTTTCATATGGATGAAACAAAACTAAATAAAACCATAGGTGGAATTTCATTCATATTTTTTAGGGATAAAATGAAAATCTTAATGAAAATTTAAACTGCATGTCAAAAATAAGAAGGAAAACTACAAATTGGAAAGATATTTACAGAGACAAAAGTGTTAATTAAGAGTTCATACAATTTAAGAGGAAAACTATCAAAATACCAAGAGACAAGAATAATAAAAAGGTAAATATAAGTAATAAATAAACATAGAGGTAATATTCAAATTACTAAGCAATCATAGAAATAAAAAGTAAAACAAAGTAATGTTTTATATAAATAGAATAGATACAACTGCAGCCCACCAGGCTCCTCTGTCCATGGGATTTTCCAGGCAAGAGTACTGGACTGGGGTGCCATTGCCTTCTCCAAGTAGAAGGAAAGCAGATTACAAAGATATCAATGATCACTATATCAAAATATTAAAATAAAATTAAAATATCCAACAGTATTAAAATTAAGGGTAGATTATTCTTCAAATATTAGAGAGAAAGCTTATAAAGACTGCAAAGTCACAGAAAATTATTGATTTAAAATGCAATATGCTAATTAAATTTTATCTATACTGGTATAAAGAAAAATTATTTCTATGTAGTTTTGAGTTAACAAGGATATGGATGATAAAAATAATTTAAAGAAGTAGAATGACTTCCTGTTTTACTAGGATTTTATTAGCATTGATCTAGCATTATCTGTGGAAGGAAAAGAAAAACAAATTCTTAAGGAAAGTTGAAGTGTTTTGAGAACTTTGCTGAGGTCATCAAATAGATGTGTTCAAAGAAAATTCCAAGAAATGTATGGCTAGGGAAGGTTTTTGTTAAGTCAGGTTAATTGGGTTTTTGGAATGAACAGAAGTGGGGACTTCTCTAGAGAATTCTAAGTTTCTGACTCACAACCTTAGGGACTAAAGAAGTTTATAAAAATGAATGCTAAATTAGCTTCCAAAAGAAGCTGAGTCTCTTGAGTAAGAGTCAACTTTAAGACAAATCATGGGATCTAGAGTTGCATCACTGATCTTTTTTTTTAACATGTTTTATTTCCTTCATGCCTCTTAAGAATATTCATGCACAGACAGATTGCCTAATCATGGCTGCTCTTTCTCCCATTTCTTTTTAGGAAGGAGCAATGAAGTTTAGCATCTTCTGGCCTTATTAATAAAATGCAAATGAAATTCAAAAATGAGAATTCTTTCAGCTAATAGAATGGAATGGTATGAACGACTAAAACTCAGTCAGAAGGTAAGATTAAAGAGAGAAGTTTTATTTAAATTTTTTAAAAGAAAAACATCCCATCAATAAATATAAAAATATTGAGCTGAGGTGACCATTGCTCAGAGGTTTTTTAAATATGTATATATTTATTTATGTGAAAGGAAAAAATATAAAAGCCCAGGCATCATCTCTAAGATTGGGATACAATTAAATTTTTTTTATCTCAAATTTTTCCATGGGAGAGATTGTGAGGAAAAGAAAGTAGTTTGCAATGCAAAAGACCCTCATAAATAATAGACTTAGGCTTCCCTGATGGCTCAGGTGGTAAAGAATCTGCCTGCAATGCAGGAGACCCAGGTTCGATCCCTAGGTGGGGAAGATCTCTTAGAGAATGAAATGGTCACTACAGTATTCTTGCTTGGAGAATCCCATGGACAGAGGAGCTTGGTGGGCTACAGTTCATGGGGTCGCAAAGTCAGATAGGACTGAGCAACTAACACTTTTGCTTTCAGTGGCTATGCATTTGAGTATTGAGAAGTATTGAGTTCATTAAAATTTTAAGTAAAAAGCATCTGGAGAAAGAACGCCTGGTGATTTATATATTATTCACACATAAACTATGTTCAGTAAGAGCTTGAGGATACATGTAATTAAGATGTTTGTAATAAAAACAGGATTAGAAACCAAAAAAAAAGTAAAGGGAAGAAATAATCATGAGGGTTAGTCTGATCCTCAGAAGGCCAAAGCAAAAAAAAAAAAAAAAGCATTAAAAGTTTTTGAATTTTCATTTATATAATTAATCAAATTCCACTACTGAGACCTTAATTCTCTACACTAAACCTGAGAGAAATTTTCAATATTTTTTCATATGAATTCATTATTAGAATAATGTTTTCATAAGTGGAAGATGATGAATGTCTTCAATGTTTTCAGAGGTAAATATGCATTTTATGTGTGTATTTATCTTATGGGTCCCTGAAAAAACTTGAGTGCATCATTTTAAATTGTGCTTTTATTTAAAAATTCATACTTATGTAAGCATTTTGACATAGCAATAAAAATAGGGGTTTGGGGACCATAAAGATATGGATTTAAAGTTAATTAAAACTGCATTTTGATATTGAGTTCCTGGTTCATTTTGTATGGAAAAAACTGCATAACTGGAACACTTTCTACCTTGAAAAACAGCACAAAATAGTAGTCTGAAAATTTTTTTCATTGAAATTGTACTTGAATTTTGAAATATCAAATTAATTTCTTTACTGTTAAAATATGGATACTAATTTTGAATTATTCTGAAAGATAAATGTTAAAAATTATTTGAAGTGCCAGATACAGACTAGGACCTCACATGTTGTCAATTACTCTTCTCTTTATGAGCTAAAATAATACTCCTTTCCATGTGATATGTTAATTAAAGATCAGAGTTTATAAAACTTACAGAATAAAAGTTGGTAACTCTACTTATTTTTTCACAATATCAATTGTCTTAATTGATCTATTTAGAAGAACTGGAGAGGATAACAGAATTATATCCTCTAGTGAGAATTTAGAGTATAGATGGTGTCTACTTTTCAGTGAAAAATCTTAGAACTTTAAATATTAGACCTTCAATAGGTCTGTTACAAAAGTAAAAGAGTGCCTGAATGAAACCTTACAGCATGGAACCACAGAGTGATTACTCTAAAAGACCAGGAGTTGGTTGAGAAGGATTAGAGGACAGCTAAGATTTAGGTCAGGTCAAAGCCTCAACAAATAAGAATATCATCTTCTAGTAACAGTTCTATTCTAGGGACCATGGATCTGAAATCTCTTTTGAGATTATATTAATTTGACTAAGAGCTCAAATTCTTTATCTTGGTTCACTCCAAAAATAATTAACACTGTTAACCTGCAAGATTTAGAGAGTAGGAATCATAAATGCTCCAGGTCTACCAGAAATAGTAGCTTCCTATGGATAACTAGACAAGATGCACCAGTACAACTCAGCCTTAATGTTTAGTATCTAGACACATGAGACAACCACTGTAATGCTTAAATTGTTGTAGCATATTTTACTCTGAGTTAATCTTCCTAATATAATTTGACACCTACTTCAGTGTCTTCCTCTTTTTCATTACACTTTTCCTTTTGCATATTTATTTTAGAATTTTGGTAATTCAGAAAAGTAGGAAAAAAGTATCTAAGATATCCATTAATGTTTTTATATTTCTTTTCAGTATTTCAATTCTGTCTAGGTTATCTTGGTTTAGATTTTGATCTTTCAAATAATGCTATAATTGTTTTGTTATCACTTAGTCATTCAATTTTGGGGTTACTGGAAATTTATCACAAAGTTCATCTTAAAAGATGAATAATAACCCAAAATAAGTGTACTATGATTATTTAACAATTCTCCTCACATTAGACAAGAATGAAAAACTTTTTTTTATTTTTATTTTTACTTTATTTTGCTTTACAATACTGTATTGGTTTTGCCATACATTGGCATGAATCAGCCACGGGTGTACATGAGCTCCCAATCCTGAACCCCGCTCCCACCTCCCACC
>SJYT01002562.1:32466-48772 GCA_006410635.1 Cephalophus harveyi | reverse complement strand
CCTTAGTCGGCAAAGTGATGTCTCTGCTTTTGAATATGCTATCTAGGTTGGTCATAACTTTCCTTCCAAGGAGTAAGCGTCTTTTAATTTCATGGCTGCAATCACCATCTGCAGTGATTTTGGAGCCCAAAAAAATAATGTCTGACACTGTTTCCACTGTTTCCCCATCTATTTCCCATTAAGTGATGGGACCAGATGCCATGATCTTCATTTTCTGAATGTTGAGCTTTAACCCAAATTTTTCACTCTCCACTTCCACTTTCATCAAGAGGCTTTTTAGTTCCTCTTCACTTTCTGCCATAAGGGTGGTGTCATCTGCATATCTGAGGTTATTGATATTTCTCCCGGCAATCTTGATTTCAGCTCGGGCTTCTTCCAGCCTAGCATTTCTCATGATGTGCTCTGCATATAAGTTAAATAAGCAAGGTGACAATATACAGCCTTGACGTACTCCTTTTCCTATTTGAAACCAGTTTGTTGTTTCATGTTCAGTTCTAATTGTTGCTTCCTGACCTGCATGTAGGTTTCTCAAGAGGCAGGTTAGGTGGTCTGGTATTCCCATCTCTTTCAGAATTTTTCACAGTTTCTTGTGATCCACACAGTCAAAGGTTTTGGCATAGTCAATAAAGCAGAAATAGATGTTTTTCTGGAACTCTCTGGCCTTTTCCATGATCCAGCAGATGTTGGCAACTTGATCTCTGGTTCCTCTGCCTTTTCTAAAACCAGCTTGAACATCTGGAAGTTCATGGTTCACGTATTGCTGAAGCCTGGCTTGGAGAATTTTGAGCATTACTTTACTAGCATGTGAGATGAGTGCAATTGTGCGGTAGTTGGAGCATTCTTTTTTGTTTGTTTGTTTGTTTTATTTATTTATTTATTTATTTTTACTTTATTTTACTTTACAATACCGTATTGGTTTTGCCATACATTGACATTGGTATTGCCTTTCTTTGGGATTGGAATGAAAACTGACCTTTTCCAGTCCTGTGGCCACTGCCAAGTTTTCTAAATTTGCTGGCAGATTGAGTGCAGCACTTTCACAGCATCACCTTTCAGGAGTTGAAACAGCTCAACTGGAATTCTATCACCTCCACTAGCTTTGTTTGGAGTGATGCTCTCTAAGGCCCACTTGACTTCACATTCCAGGATGTCTGGCTCTAGGTGAGTGATCACACCATCATGATTATCTTGGTCATGACACTTGCTACCCTTTTTGAAATGTATGCCTACAAAGTAGGGTGCAGCCTGAATTTAATGAGTCTCTTCCTTTCTATGGACAGAGGAGCTGGCTGGGCCATAGTCCGTGAGGTCACAAAAGAGTCAGATAAGACTTGGAGACTAAACAACAACAATCTCCTTTCTATAGTCAATAGATATGTAAATATTCTATTATTTTGAATGAATTGTCTCACCATTGTAAACTAGAGTTTTCATAGAAAGCAGTATAACTCATTGGCAAATGACTATCACAGAAATAGCTAGCCCTATACTGGAAACATAACTACTTTTTGAAAACCCTAAGTAAAAACCTATCTAATCGATCAACTTTTTTTCTCTAGGAATATTTTTTAATCTAGGTAGAATATCTTGAGAATGAAGAAGTGTTTTCAAAATTATACTCAGTTTTACTTAGTTGTTATAGGGGAAAATATCATATACTAATAACTGCTCTTTAATTTTTTCAAATTAAAGTCATTTTCTCTACACTCTATAGCACACAACTCTGACCTTGTTCAGTTCAGTTCAGTCTCTCAGTCATGTCCAACTCTTTGGAGCACCATGGACAGTAACACGCCAGGCTTCCCTGTCCTTCACCATCTCCCAGAGCTTGCTCAAACTCATGCCTATTGAGTTCATGATGCCATCCAATTATCTCATCCTCTGACGTCCCATTCTCCTCCTGCCTTCAACCTTTCCCAGAATCAGGGTCTTTTCAAATGAGTCAGTTCTTTGCATCAGGTGGCCAAACTATTGGAGTTTTAGCTTCAGCACCAGTCCTTCCAATGAATATTCAGAACTGATTTCCTTTAGGATAGACTGGTTTGGTCTCCTTGCTGTCCAAGGGCCTCTCAAGAGTCTTCTCCAACACCACAGTGCAAAAGCATCAATTCTTCAGCATTCAGCTTTCTTTATAGTCCAACTCTCATATCCATACATGACTACTTGAAAACCATAGCTTTGACTAGATGGACCTTTGTTGGCAAAGTACTATCTCTGCTCTTTATGCTAGACTATATGCTGTCTAGGTTGATAATAGCTTTTCTTCCAAGGAGCAAGCATCTCTTAATTTCATGGCTGCAGTCACCATATGCAGTGATTTTAGAGCTCAAGTAAATAAAGTCTGTCATTGTTTCCATTGTTTGCCATGAAGTGATGGGTTCAGATGCCATGATCTTAGTTTTCTGAATGTTGAGCTTTAAGACAACTTTTTCACTCTCCTCTTTCATTTTCATCAAGAGGCTCTTTAGTTCTTCTTTGCTTTCTGCCATAAGGGTGGTGTCATCTGCATATCTGAGGTTATTGATATTTCTCCTGGCAATCTTGATTCCAGCTTGTGCTTCATCCAGCCTGGCATTTTGCATCATGTACTCTGCATATAAGTTAAATAAGCAGGGTGACAATATACACACTTGATGTACTCCTTTCTCAATTTGAAACCAGTCTGTTTTTCCATGTCTGGTTCTAATTGTTGCTTCTTAACCTCCATACAGATTTCTCAGGAGGCAGGTAAGGTGGTCTGGTATAATCTCAACTTCCTTTCTTGGAAAATATTGAGCTTACTTGCAAATTCAGCAAATGGAAAAGGAACGACTTTCATATGGACAGAAATAAAGGATAAACTCTTCTATGTGTGATTTTGTTGTTTGGATTTCTAAAAACTAAGAAATCCAAAACAAACTGCAATACACTTACACAGAAGTCTCACCAAAATGTTTAGTTTCATATTATCTGATGTTCAATTTCAATCCTACATAGAACTGAAAACCCCAATGGCAAGTTCCAAACATATCAAAGAGAAATGATTTAAAAGGCCTTGCTATTCATGTCCTTATACACAAGCAACATCAACAACCTCTGAAAGCATGTTAATGAATACAGATCTTAAAATCCACTTCAGATCCACTGATTGAGAGTCTCTTACAAAAGTTACCCATGTGATTCATCTGTATACTAAAATTTGGATGAGTGTTTTCTTCTTCAGCTATACAATAGAATCATCTGGAAAGCATTATTTTAAAAGATGCCTTAGACACTCCCACTCAGACAACTTTTATAATTTTGAGGGCAATAACCAAGTAATTTTAAAATGGGGATGTAAAGTCAGAAAATGTAGAACTGAATAGTAGCTTGTTTACCTACTGTGTTTTAAAATACTTCTTACCGTTATGAATTTTATCTCCCTCAGAGAATTATAGTGATGATAAAATAAGTATGATGAAAATTTTCATAAATTGTAAAACCCTAGACCAATGCTATTGTTAATGACTGGCATGATATAAAATCATAAATCAATATTTTTAAGAAGTTAATGGGAAATAGATGGGGAAACAGTGTAAACAGTGTCAGACTTTATTTTTTGGGGCTCCAAAATCACTGCAGATGGTGACTGCAGCCATGAAATTAAAAG
The DNA here is from genome assembly GCA_006410635.1 of Cephalophus harveyi. Taxonomy (NCBI): domain Eukaryota; kingdom Metazoa; phylum Chordata; class Mammalia; order Artiodactyla; family Bovidae; genus Cephalophus; species Cephalophus harveyi. The sequence continues at coordinate 45,144 of SJYT01002562.1, read as the reverse complement.
ACGCTTACTGCTTGGAAGAAAAGTTATGTCCAATCTAGATAGCATTTTCAAAAGCAGAGACATTACTTTGCCGACTGAGGTCCATCTAGTCAAAGCTATGGTTTTTCCTGTGGTCATGTATGGATGTGAGAGTTGGACTGTGAAGAAGGCTGAGCACCGAAGAATTGATGCTTTTGAACTGTGGTGTTGGAGAAGACTCTTGAGAGTCCCTTGGACTGCAAGGAGATCCAACCAGTCTTTTCTGAAGGAGATCAACCCTGGGATTTCTTTGGAGGGAATGATGCTAAAGCTGAAACTCCAGTACTTTGGCCACCTCATGTGAAGAGTTGACTCATTGGAAAAGACTCTGATGCTGGGAGGGATTGGGGGCAGGAGAAGAAGGGGACAACCGAACATGAGACGGCTGGATGGCATCACGGACTCGATGGACGTGAGTCTGAGCGAACTCCGAGAGATGGTGATGAACAGGGAGGCCCAGCGTGCTGCGATTCATGAGGTCGCAAAGAGTCGGACACGACTGAGCGACTGAACTGAACTGAACTGAAGCATGTTATTTCCAAAATGATGATATTCAAAGTAAGTCTGAATCAAGAATAACAAGTATTTATTAAATAGTTCTTCCCTGACTCAGAATTTGTGCATCATAATGCCAGAAATGGAATATTAAGTTTGTATTTTTAATAAACTACCAACATAATTATTGTCTTTCTTCTATTCCCTGACACATGAGCTAAAAGAAAAATTTGAAAATCTAAACTCACAACTGTAAACCCAGCCAGCTAATACTGACCTGTTGCCCTTCCTCCAATATTCTCTTACTTCATATTATAATACTGTATAGACTCCTTAAACCTGCACCTCTTCTGGATTACTCCAGGTATGAAAATGTGAAATGGAAAGGACCAACTGGACAGACATTGAGTTCATTCTACAGGGACTTTCTGAGTATCCAAGAGCAGAAAAACTCCTTTTTGTCATGTGTTTGTTGATGTACCTGGTGATTCTCCTGGGGAACTGCACTTTGATCATCCTCACTCTCCTGGATTCCCACCTTCACACCCCTATGTACTTCTTTCTCTGTAATCTTTCCTTCCTTGACATTTGCTACACATCCTCCTTTATCCCCTCAATGCTGATACACTTTCTATCGGAGAAAAAAACTATCTCCTTCACTAGATGTGTTGTTCAGATGTCTGTCTCTTACACTATGGGGTCGACAGAGTGTGTACTTCTAGCAGTGATGGCATATGACCGTTACATAGCCATCTGCAACCCTCTGAGATACCCTATCATCATGAGCAAGGCACTTTGTATTCAGATGGCAGCTCTCTCCTGGGGACTGGGCTTTCTCAACTCATTGACAGAAACAATTCTTGCAGTACAGTTGCCCTTCTGTGGAAAAAATGTCATCAATCATTTTGTTTGTGAAATATTGGCTTTTGTCAAGCTAGCTTGCACAGATATATCCTTGAATGAGATTACTATCATGTTGGGCAATGTAATATTTTTATTTGTTCCATTACTGTTGATTTGTATCTCCTACATTTTCATCCTTTCTACTGTACTAAGAATCAATTCAGCTGAAGGAAGAAAAAAGGCTTTTTCCACCTGCTCAGCCCACATAATGGTGGTGACTGTGTTTTATGGGACAATCCTCTTCATGTATATGAAGCCAAAGTCCAAAGACGCTGCTTTTGACAAACTGATTGCCCTGTTCTATGGAGTAGTCACACCGATGCTCAATCCTATCATCTATAGCCTGAGGAATACAGAAGTACATGGCGCTATGAGAAAATTGACAGCCATACTGGTTCTGGAGGAAAGAATGAGAAATTTGCATCTTTAAATTTATGCACAAAATAAGCTCATATATTGGATGCAAGGTTTTCAGTGTAAGCATAACAAAGGAAATAAAGGCTATATGTAAAATCACATTTTAAGAGTTGGGAAGAAATTTCAGGGTAATAATCTAACTTCATCATTTATGAAATAGCATAAAAATGTAGGGACAACTAGTCCATGAAGTGAGAGCAAACTTTTAGAAACCAGAAAAAAAAATGAAATTAAACTTTTCCAGAAATATCCAGGTTTAAATTTTAACAATTAAAAATAAGTATTTTTTCATTCCCCTTTTTGAGAGAACTACTTGAGTTCATATTTTTTCTGTTTATTACTCATCTTTGTTTTACTCAGGGACTTGATCGGCCCCAACCTCATTTTTCTAGTATATATATATATTCCTTCTTCTTTCCCTTGCTGTGTTTCTTCTACCCAGTCTGCTACACTATGCTGCGTGCACTATGTAGTTATCAAAATATATCCTGTTCTTTCACACTTAAGGACAATAGTATCTGTCACTTCATCCCCATTATCATATTTCTCCTATGGTGACAACACAGGCATCTAATTAAAGAAAATTTAAATGTTTTATCTTCTGAAAAATCCTTCCAAATTTACCCACAGTGAAAGCACTGTTTACAATGGCCAAGATACAGAAGCAACCTAAGTGTCCATCAGCTGATGAACGGATAAAGAAGATGTAATGTGTGCATGTATATATATGTGTGTGAATATCGTTGTTGTTTACTGGCTATGTCCAAAAATTTTGGGAACCCATATACTGTCCCCTGCCAACTTCTCTGTTTAAGAGATTTCTCAGGCAAGAATACTGGAGTGGGTTGCCATTTCCTTCTCCTGGGGATCTTCCTGACCCAGAGATCGAATCTGTGTGTCCTGAATTGGTAGGGGAATCTTTAACATTGAACCATCAGGGAAGCCCCAATAGAATATTCAGTTCAGTTCAGTTCAGTCATTCAGTCATGTCCAACTCTTTGTGACCCCATGAATCACAGCACGCCAGGCCTCCCTACCCATCACCAACTCCAGGAGTTCACTCAGACTCATGGCCATCGAGTCAGTGATGTCATCCAGCCATCTGATCCTCGGTCGTCCCCTTCTCCTCCTGCCCCCAATCCCTCCCAGCATCAGAGTCTTTTCCAATGAGTCAACTCTTCACATGAGGTGGCCAAAGTTCTGGAGTTTCAGCTTCAGCATCATTCCCTCCAAAGAAATCCCAGGGCTGATCGCCTTCAGAATGGACTGGTTGGATCTCCTTGCAGTCCAAGGGACTCTCAAGAGTCTTCTCCAGCACCACAGTTCAAAAGCATCAATTCTTTGGCGCTCAGCTTTCTTCACAGTCCAACTCTCACATCCATACATGACCACTGGAAAAACCATAGCCTTGATTAGATGGACCTTTGTTGGCAAAGTAATGTCTCTGCTTTTGAATATGCTATCTAGGTTGGTCATAACTTTCCTTCCAAGGAGTAGGTGTCTTTTAATTTCATGGCTGCAGTCACCATCTGCAGTGATTTTAGAGCCCCCCCAAAATAAAGTCTGATGCTGTTTCCCTTGTTTCCCCATCTATTTCCCATGAAGTGATGGGACCAGATGCCATGATCTTCGTTTTTCACTCAGCCACAAAGAAAGAATTAAATTTTGCCACCTAAAGCAACATAGATATACCTAGACTATATTGCACTTTGTGAAATGAGTCAGAGAATGACAAATACTCTGTTATTCCTTTTATGTGAAACCTAAAAAATAGAACAAATGAATTTATGTTAACAAAGAGTAACAGACTCACAGATATAGAGAACAAGCTAGTAGTCATCAGTGAGGAGAGGGAAATGGGGAGCATAAGCCAAGGTATGGAATGAAGAGACACAAACTATTATGTATAAATAAGCAACAAGATTTCCTTTCCAGAAGAGGAAATATATCCATTATTGTCTATTAATAATTTAAATGGAGTACAATCTATAAAAATAGTAAATCACCATGCTGTATGCTGAAACAAATACAATATTGTAAATCAACTCCATTTCAATAAAAAGGAAGTAAAAATTAAAAATAAGGAAATAAGGATGCATCCTTCATCCATGTAACATAAGGACTTTCAGGTACATGTATTCAGAAAGGTGGGAGTAATTAGGACAATGTTTCTACAGTTAATCTCTTTTTTATGACTATAATTTTTTTAAAATGTATTTTCAGAAAACTTACCATATACATTTTGTTTGCAGTTCCTTATATTAAAATTTATTGGCTGTGAGGACAAGTATTATAAGAAGAAAAGGATGTTAGTGTGGGAACTGTGGAGAGATAGAGGTAAGGTGAATCAAAAGAAATGGGAGCTCAATTATATACAGGACATGACACAAGAGATAAGTAAATATATAAGGTATAGTGAGAGCCTGCTTACCACTGACAGAAGAGATACACACACAGAAAGAGGAAAAACTAGAATAAACTTAGAGATACTGGGTAAGAAGATAGTGTGAACACACTGCTTTCAGTATATACATAGAGCAATATGCATACAGAAAAATAGAGATATAGAAATGACTATACATATATATAGAAATTAATATGGATTACACAAATGTTCAAACTACCACACAATTGCACTCATTTCACATGTTAACAAGATAATAATAAATACCCTGATAATGCTCAAAATCCTTCAAGCTAGGGTGGCTCAGAGGTTAAAGTGTCTGCCTCCAATGTGGGAGACCCGGGTTCGATCCCTGGGTTGGGAAGATCCCCTGGAGAAGGAAATGGCAATCCACTCCAGTATTCTTGCCTGGAGAATCCCATGGACAGAGAGACCTAGTAGGTTACAGTCCACGGGGTCGCAAAGAGTCGGACACGACTGAGCGACTTCACCTCACCTCACCTCAGGCTTCAACAGTACATGAACCAAGACCTTCTAGATATAAAAGCTTGATTTAGAAACATCAGAGGAAACAGAGATCAATTTCCCAACATCTATTGGATCATAGAAAAAGCAAGAGAATTCCAGAAAAAACATCTACTTCTGCTTTATTGACTACGCTAAAGCCTTTGACCTTGTGGATAACACCAAATTGTAGAAAATTCTTAAAAGAGGGGGGAATACCAGACTGCCTTACCTGTCTCTTGAGAACCTGTAAGCAGGTCAAGAAGGAACAGTTAGAACTGGACATGGAACAAGGAACTGGTTCCAAATTGGGAAAGATGTACATCAGGTTGTATACTTTCACCTTGCTTATTGAATTACTATGCAGAGTACATCATGAGAAATGCTGAGCTGGATGAAGAACAAGCTAGAATCAAGATTGCCAGGAAAAATATCAATAACCTCAGAAAAGCAAATGACACCAGCTTAATGACAGAAAGCAAAGAGGAACTAGAGATCCTCTTCATGAGGATGAAACAGGAGAGTGCAAAAGCTAGCTTAAAACACAACATTCAAAAAACTAAGATCATGGCATTCAGCCCATCACTTTATGGCAAATAGATGGGGGAAAAAATGGAAGCAATGAGAACTTTATTTTCTTGGGCTACAAAATCACTGTTGATGGTGACTGGAGCCATGAAGTTAAATGACAATTGTTCCTTGGAAGAAAAGCTATGACAAACGCAGTTCAGTTCAGTTCAGTTCAGCTGCTCAGTCATCCAACTCTTTGCGACCCCATGAACCACACCACGCCAGGCCTCCCTGTTCATCATCAAGTCCCGGAGTCCACCCAAACCCATATTCATCGAGTCAGTAATGCCATCTAACAATGTCATCCTCTGTCGTCACCTTCTCCTCCTGCCCTCGATCTTTCCCAGGATCAGGGTCTTTTCAAATGAGTCAACTCTTTGCATCAGGTGGCCAAAATATTGGAGTTTCAGTTTCAACATCAGTCCTTCCAATGAACACCCAGGAGTGATCTCCTTTAGGATGGACTGGTTGGATCTCCTTGAAGCCCAAGGGACTCTCAAGAGTCTTCTCCAACACCACAGTGCAAAAGCATCAATTCTTTTGTGCTCCACTTTCTTTATAGTCCAACTCTCTCATCCATATACGACCACTGGAAAAACCATACCTTGACTAGATGGACCTTTGTTGGAAAAGTAATGTCTCTGATTTTTAATATGCTGTCTAGGTTGGTCATAACTTTCCTTCCAAGGAGTAAGCATCTTTTAATTTCACGGCTACACTCACCATCTGCAGAGACTTTGGAGCCCAGAAAAACAAAGTCAGCCACTGTTTCCACTGTTTCCCCATCTATCTGCCATGAAGTGATGGGACCAGATGCCATGATCTTAGTTTTCTGAATGTTTGACATTTAAGCCAACTTTTTCACTCTACTTTTTCACTTTCATCAAGAGGCTCTTTAGTTCTTCATTTTCTGACATAAGGGTCATGTCATCTGCATATCTGAGGCAATCTTGATTCCAGCTTGTGCTTCCTCCAGCCCAGCATTTCTCATGATGTACTCTGCATAAAAATTATATAAGTAGGGTTACAATATACAGTCTTGATGTACTCCTTTTCCTATTTGGAACCAGTCTGTTGTTCCATGTCCAGTTCTAACTGTTGCTTCCTGGCCTGCATACAGGTTTCTCAAGAGGCAGGTCAGGTGGTCTGGCATTCTCATCTCTTTCAGAATTTTCCAGTTTATTGTGATCCACACAGTCAAAGGCTTTGGCATACTTAATAAAGCAGAAATAGATGTTTTTCTGGAACTCTCTTGCTTTTTCCATGATCCAGTGGATGTTGGCAATTTGATCTCTTGTTCCTTTGCCTTTTCTAAAACCAGCTTGAACATCTGAAAATTCATGGTTCATGTATTGCTAAAGCCTGGCTTGGAGAATTTTAAGCATTACTTCACTAGTGTGTGAGATGAGTGCAATTGTGCGGTAGTTTGAGCATTCTTTGGCATTGCCTTTATTTGGGATTGGAATGAAAACTGACCTTTTCCAGTCCTGTGGCCACTGCTGAGCTTTCCAAATTTGCTGGCATACTGAGTGCAGCACTTTCACTCAGCGGATGTTCGCAATTTGATCTCCGGTTCCTCTGCCTTTTCTAAAACCAGCTTGAACATCTGGGAGTTCACGGTTCACGTATTGCTGAAGCTTGGCTTGGAGAATTTTGAGCATTACTTTACCAGTATGTGAGATGAGTGCAACTGTACAGTAGTTTGAGCATTCTTTGGCATCGCCTTTATTTGGGATTGGAATGAAAACTGACCTTTTCCAGTCCTGTGGCCACTGCTGAGCTTTCCAAATTTGCTGGCATACTGAGTGCAGCACTTTCACAGCATCATCTTTCAGGATTTGAAATAGCTCAACTGGAATTCCATCACTTCCACTAGCTTTGTTCGTAGTGATGCTTTCTAAGGCCCACTTGACTTCACACTCCAGGATGTCTGGCTCTAGGTGAGTGATCACACCATCGTGATTATCTGGGTCATGAAGATCTTTTTTGTACAGTTCTTCCATGTATTCTTGCCACCTCTTCTTAATATCTTCTGCTTCTGTTAGGTCCATACTATTTCTGTCCTTTATTGAGCCCATCTTTGCATGAAATGTGCCCTTGGTATCTCTAATTTTCTTGAAGAGATCTCTAGTCTTTCCCTTTCTGTTGTTTTCCTCTATTTCTTTGCATTGATCACTGGGGAAGGCTTTCTTATCTGTCCTTGCTATTCTTTGGAACTCTGCATTCAAATGGGTATATCTTTCCTTTTCTCCTTTGCTTTTCGCTTCCCTTCTTTCAGCTATTTGTAAGGCCTTCTCAGACAGCCATTTTGCTTTTTTGCATTTCTTTTTCTTGGGGATGGTCTTGATTTCTGTCTCCTGTACAGTGTCACAAACCTCCATCCATAGTTCATCAGGCACTCTATCAGATCTAGTCCCTTAAATTTATTTCTCACTTCCACTGTATAGTCATAAGGGATTTGATTTAGGTCATACCTGAATGGTCTAGGGGTTTTCTCCATTTTCTTCAATTTCAGTCTGAATTTGGCAATAAGGAGTTCATGATCCAAGGCACAGTCAGCTCCTAGACAGCATATTAAAAAGCAGAGACATCACTTTGCCAAGGAAGGCCATATAGTCAAAGCTATGGTTTTTCCAGTAGTCACATACAGATGTGAAATTTGGACCATAAAAAAGGCTGAGCAGCAAAGAACTGATGTGTTCAAATTGTGCTGCTGAAGAAGACTCTTGAGAGCTCCTTGGACAGCAAGGAGATCAAATCAGTCAATCCTAAAGGAAACCAACCCTGACTCTTCATTGGAAGGACTGATGCTGAAGCTGAAGCTTCAATACTATGGTCACCTGATGCAAAGAACCGACTCACTGGAAAAGACCTTGATGCTGGGAAATATTCAGAGCAGGACGAGAAGAGGGTTGCAGAGGATGAGATGATTGGATGGCATCATCAACTCAACAGACATGAGTTTGAGCAAACTCTGGGAGTTAGTGAAACACAGGAAAGCCTGGTGGGCCACAGTCCATTGGGTTGCAAAGAGTCAGACATGACTGAACGACTGAACAACAACAAAATATGGATGCAAATATTTGTAAAAGTGTGTATATTTACATGTACATAGGTGCATATAAAAGCACATTTATTCCCACTTGTGACCACTGAGAACACCTGGGAGCAGTGATATGTTAATAGTAATTGTAAATCTATTGCCAGACCTTGATTACTAAATTCAATTTTCCACTAAAATGAAACCAGTGCTGATTCTAAGAATGATAAATGAAAAAATGTTAACTTTGAATTATATGTACATTGGGTACAGAATACTATCAGTTCAGTTCAGTCAGTGCATGTCCAACTCTTTGCAAGCCCATGGACTGTGGCACACCAGGTTTCCCTGTCCATTACCAACTCCCGGAGTCCATCCAAACCCATGTCCACTGACTCGGTGATGCCATCCAACCATCTCATCCTCTCCAACCATCTCATCCTCTGTTTTCCCCTTCTCCTCCTGCCTTCAATCTTTCCCAGCATCATGGTCTTTTTCAAAGAAAAAGGTGCCAAATCAGGTGGCCAATGTATTGGAGTTTCAGCTTCAGCATCAGTCCATCCAGTGAATATTCAGGACTGATCTCATTTAGGATTGACTGGTTGGTTCTCCCTGCTATCCAAGGAACTCTCAAGAGTCTTCTCCAACACCACAGTTCAAAAGCATCAATTCTTCAGCGCTCAGCTTTCCTTATGGTCCAACTTACACATCTATACCTGACTACTGGAAAATCCATAAGCTTTGACTAGACAGACCATTGTTGGTAAAGTAATGCCTCTGCTTTTTAATATGCTATCTAGATTGGTCATTGCTTTTCTTCCAAGGAGCAAGTGTATTTAATTTCATGGCGACAGTCACCATCTGCAGTGATTTGGGAGCCCAAGAATGTAAAGTCTGTCACTGTTTCCATTGTTTCCCCATCTATTTGTCATGAAGTGGAGGGATTACCTGCCATGATCTTAGTTTTTTGAATGTTGAGTTTTAAGCCTACCTTTCACTCTCCTCTTTCATTTTCATCAAGAGGTTCTTTAGCTCCTCTTCATTTTATGCCATAAGGGTGGTGTCACCTACATATCTGAAGTTATTGATATTTCTCCTGGCATTCTTGATTCCAGCTTGTGCTTCCTCCAGCCAGCATTTCTCATGATGTACTCTTCATTTAAGTTCAATAAGCAGGGTGACAATATACAGCCTTGATGTATTCCTTTCCCAATTTGGAACCAGTCTGTAGTTCCATATCTGGTTCTAACTGTTCCTTCGTGACCGGCATACAGATTTCTCAGGAAGCAGGTAAGATGGTCTGGTATTCCCAACTTGTTAAGAATTTTCCATAGTTTGTTGTGATACACACAGTCAAAGGCTTTGGCATAGTCAATAAAGCAGAAGTAGATTTTTTTTTTTTCCCTAGAATTCTCTTGCTTTTTCTATGATCCAATGGATTGTTGGTAATTTGATCTCTGGTTCCTCTACCTTTTCTAAATACAACTTGATCATCTGGAAGTTCTCAGTTCATGGACTGTTGAAGCCTAGCTTGGCGAATTTTGAGTATCACTTTGCTAGCTTGTGAAATGAGTGCAATTCTGTGGTATTTGAACATTCTTTGGTATTGCTTTTCTTTCTACAGGATTATAGAATACCATAGTGACTCTTTTTCTTTCAGTACTTTATTTTTTTTTTTTAATTTTATTTTTACTTTATTTTACTTTACAATACCGTATTGGTTTTGCCATATATAATGTTGCAGTTTCTTCATTATCTCAGGCTTGCAGTGAGAACAAACCTCTTTCTTATGAACATAAGGTACCTCTTTTCTGATTTTAAGCAGTTTGTTTATGATGAACCTTGGTGTGGTTTTCTTTCTGTTTCTCATTATTTTGGCTACTGAGATTCTTTTGTCTATGTATTTATTGTTTTCATCAAGTTTAGAAAGTTTCTATCCATTATTTATTTTTGTTTTGCATTTTGTATTTAGTTAAATACATTTACTTAAAATACATTTTATGTAAATGTATTTTGTATTTACTACTGCTTTTTCTTTTTTGGACTCCAGTTATATGTATACCCGGAGAAGGTGATGGCACCCTACTCCAGTACTCTTGCCTGGAAAATCCCATGGATGGAGGAGACTGGTAGGCTGCAGTCCATGGGGGTCGCTAAGAGTCGGACACGACTGAGCAACTTCACTTTCAATTTTCACTTTCATGCATTGGAGAAGGAAATGGTAACCCACTCCAGTGTTCTTGCCTGGAGAATCCCAGGGACGAGGGAGGCTGGTGGGCTGCCGTCTATGGGGTCGCACACAGTTGGATACGACTGAAGTGACTTAGCAGTATATGTATACCATATCACTTAAAGCTGTCTCACAATTAATGGTCTGTTCACTTTTTTTCATTCTCTTTTCTCTTTATTTTAAAGTGTTACTATTTCTCTGATCCCTTGTTCATTAATCTTTCCTTCTGCAGGGTCCAATTACTTTAATTCCATCCAAAGTATACTGGATAGATTCATATTAGATACACTTCATTACTAGATCTTAGAATTTGTATTTTTAAAGTATTTCTAAATATAATTTTATATTTATAAATATAGATAAATATATTTATTTATAAATATATCTCTAAATATAATTTTCTGTATCTCAAATGACATGATTTTTTTCTCAACCTTCTTGACTATATTAAATACAGTAAGAATAACTTCTTAATGTCATGTCTAGTAATTCTATCAGTGTCCTGTTTGCTGCTTTAAAAATCTACTTTCTTTCTTTTTTGTTTTATTAAGATATTATTAACAAGTAAAAGGTGTGTCCATTTAGGTTATACAAGGTGAATTTTATAGGTGTGCAATGTGTTGATTTTATTCTCAGCCTTGTGTGAGCTCTGAAAATCATTCCCTTCAGTTCGCTTGGATGATCCTTTCCCAAGTCCCGCTTAGTTTCTTCATACACCTTCACTGATCAGTATTCAGTGATACATACACCTTCATACATAAATACAACTTCACTGATCAGTACTCAGAAAGCAGAGCGGTGTCCCTTTAGAGCTCTAGCTCTTTTTTCTGTAGCTTCCTCCTCTCTGGATTTGGACTTGAAAACTAGCTGCCTTGTTCTCCCTGACCTCTCAATTCCATCCTCAAATCCTTTCCCGATGGGTTCCCTTTCCCTATCTTATTACCTGGAAATTTATCACTCAGGGAAGTAAGTTGGGAAAATTAAAGGGTTCACTTCATTCATTCCTCATCTCTCAGGGATCACTGTCCTATGTTGTTTGATGTTCAATATCTTAAAATTGATTTTTCACTTTTATTTCTGTTTTATTTTTATTGCTTCAGGTAGAAGGGCAAGACACGGTCCCTGTTTCTTCCTGGTCAGAAGCAGTAATCTAATCCTCCCCACCTTTCTGTTTTCCCCATCAGAAAACAAATCAGTTCAGTTCAGCCACTCAGTCATGTCCAACTCTTTGCAACCCCATGGACTGCAGCACACTGGGCTTCCCTGTCCAGTACCAACTTCCAGAGCTTGCTCAAACTCATGTGCATCAAGTTGGTGATGCCAACTTAATGAATGAAATAGTAAACAAATATTTCAGTATATTCTAGAATGGGTGGCAATGGAGTAAAGCTAAGAAAGAAAGGTAAATAGAAAGAGACAAAGAGGAGAGAGAGATAGTGGAGAGAGACAGCAAAGAGAAGAGGAGAGATTTGGGGGTATTTTATGCTAATATTCCTAAGAGCTGCCAGAATGAAAGGACTAGACATGAAATAAAGTAACAGATGCTGCTCAATATAATTGAAATCACAAGTAAATTCAAATGAGTTGAATTTAGAATCTAGCCAGAATAAAGATCAAAAACTGACTATGTAGCCAAGACATGGAAGCAACTTAAGTGTTCATTGACAGGTGAGTGGATAAAGAGGTGATATACATACAAAAGGGAATGTTACTCAGCTATTAAAAAGAATGGAATAATGACATATGCAGCAACATGGATGGACATATAGATTGTCATACTGAGTAAAGTCAGTCAGAGAAAGACAAATACTGTATGAAATCACTTTATGCAGAATCTAGAAGAATTGATGCTTTTGAACTGTGGCGTTGGAGAAAACTCTTGAGAGTCCCTTGGACTGCAAGGAGATCCAACCAGTCCATCCTAAAGGAGATCAGTCCTGGGTGCTCATTGGAGGGACTGATGTTGAAGCTGAAACTCCAATACTTTGGCCACCTGATTGCAGAGAGCTGACTCATTTGAAAAGACCCTGATGCTGGGAAAGATTGAAAGTGGGGGCGGGGGGGGGGGGTGGGGTGGGAGAAAGGGGGGGGGGGGGG
>SJYT01002562.1:0-23764 GCA_006410635.1 Cephalophus harveyi | reverse complement strand
CTGGTTTCTAGATAATTTTTTTCTCTTTCTGTCTTTAATCCAAGTGTTATCTAGGTATGCATACCTAGTGATCAGATTGGAGAAGGAAATGGCAACCCACTCCAGTGTTCTTGCCCGGAGAATCCCAGGGACGGGGGAGCCTGGTGGGCTTCCATCTATGGGGTCGCACAGAGTCAGACACGACTGAAGCGACTTAGCAGCAGCAGCAGCAGCAGTGATCAGATATTTTTATTCCATTTTATTATATCTAATTCATTTTATTATGATAAAAAATATGACCTGTAATTCTAAAGGTACATATTTTTGGGTTCCATTTACTTGATTCATGTTGTAAATGTCAAAAAATATGAATTCTTTTTGGGGGAGATATATTATTTATATATAGGTATATATACACAAAACAATCCATGTGTACACATAATCAGGTTTATTAAATGCCCTATTCAAATCCTTGAGATTATTTTCTTTATCTATATTTAATTAACTCTATATAATGATGGTTGGATGATTTCACTGACTTGATGGACATGAGTTTGAGCAAGCTCTGGGAGTTGGTGATGGACAGGAAATCCTGGCATGCTGCAGTCCATTGGGTTGCAAAGAGTCAGACATAACTGAGTTACTGAACTGAACTGAACTGAATAAAGTTTTACTTGTATATCTAGAATTATTTTTATATGCTTAGTTTCTGTGTTGTTTAGTGTATACCTGTTTATGGCTGATAAACGTCATACATTGTGAATGTTACAATTAATTTTTATCACATTTTGTATTTTAAATTTAAATTCTACTTTTATGATATTGATATCCAAGCAAGAATACTGGAGTGGGTTGCTATTTCCTTCTCCAGGGACATTTCTAGCCCAGGCATTGAACCCGCATCTCTTACATCTCCTGTGTTTGGCAGGCAGGCTCTTTACCACTGGTGCCACCTGGGAAGCTCAACTTTAGCGCTCTTTGTTGTGTGTACTCAGTCGTGCCCAGTCCTTTGTGAACCTATGGACTGTAGAACACCAGGCTCCTCTGTCCATGGGATTTTCTAGGCAAGAATACTGGAGTGGGTTGCCATTTCCTTCTCCAGGGGATCTTCCTGACCCAGGGATAAAATGTGATAAAAATAGATCAATTAATTATAATATTCACAATTTATGAAGAAGGCTATCAGCCATAAACAGGTGTACACTAAACAACACAGAAACTAAGCATATAAAAACAATCCTAGATACACAAGTAAAGTTCAGTTCAGTTCAGTTCAGTCGCTCAGTCGTGTCCGACTCTGCGACCCCATGAATCGCAGCACGCCAGGCCTCCCTGTTCATCACCATCTCTCGGAGATCACTCAGACTCACATCCATCGAGTCAGTGATGCCATCCAGCCATCTCATCCTCGGTCGTCCCCTTCTCCTCCTGCCCCCAATCCCTCCCAGCATCAGGGTCTTTTCCAATGAGTCAACTCTTCGCATGAGGTGGCCAAAGTACTGGAGTTTCAGCTTTAGCATCATTCCTTCCAAAGATAGCTTGTGTTTCTTCCAGTCCAGCATTTCTCATGATGTACTCTGCCTATAAGTTAAATAAGCAGGGTGACAATATACAGTCTTGACGGACTCCTTTTCCTATTTGGAACCAGTCTGTTGTTCCATGTCCAGTTCTAACTATTGCTTCCTGACCTGCATACAGATTTCTCAAGAGGCAGGTTAGGTGGTCTGGTATTCCCATCTCTTTCAGAATTTTCCACAGTTTCTTGTGATCCACACAGTCAAAGGCTTTGGCATAGTCAATTAAGCAGAAGTAGATGTTTTTCTGGAACTCTCTTGCTTTTTCCATGATCCAGCGGATGTTGGCAATTTGATCTCTGGTTCCCCTGCCTTTTCTAAAGCCAGCTTGAACATCAGGGAGTTCACGGTTCACGTAGTGCTGAAGCCTGGCTTGGAGGATTTTGAGCATTACTTTACTAAATATTTATATAGAATTGATTAAATACAGATAACAGAAAATTATCTCAAAGATTTGAATAAGGCATTCAATAAATGCCCTGATTATGTGTATACATGTATTGTGTGTATATATATAAATCATAATATCTCCCCCAAAGAGAATTCTTATTCTTTGTTGACATTTTCAACATGGATCAAGTAACTTGCTGCCAAAAATATATAACAGGTCACTTTTTTTATTATAATAAAATAAATATAATAATAATTGTATAAAAATATCTGATCACTAAGAATGTATAACATATACGTGGGTGTAAGTTGTTAATTCTTTTTATAGTCATTGCTTTTTCATGAGCATATTCGCTCCATTCATTTTAGAATACAATTATAAATGTACTTCATTTCTTTCCTTCCATATACTTTATTTTTATAACATACTTATTTTGCATTACTTATATTTCCCACTTTCTTATTTCTGCTGGCTGATTGAATTGTTATTCACCAATTGTTTGCCTTAACTTGAACACTTTGTTCATTTTTTCCATTCCATGAGTGGTGAGTTACATTCTTTCTCTACTTTCACAATCTGACATACAGACCAAACACTTGTTTGTAAAAAATAACTATTGAGTTGGCCAAAAAGTTCCTTCAGGTATTTCTGCAGCAGTTTACAGATAAATCCAAAAGAACTTTTTCAACTAGAATGCTCCTAATCTCCTAAATTATCCCTCAAACACAAAATGAAGATAGAACTACAATAGTTTTATTCCTCCATTTCTATCCCTACTCCACAACTCCAAGATGCTACCAACATAAATTAGTAGAATCAAGTTTAGATTCATTTGAAGATCAAAATATATATTAGCTGCTGCTGCTGCTGCTAAGTCACTTCAGTCGTGTCTGACTCTGTGCGACCACATAGACGGCAGCCCACCAGGCTCCCCCATCCCTGGGATTCTCCAGGCAAGAACACTGGAGTGGGTTGCCATTTCCTTCTCCAATGCATGAAAGTGAAAAGTGAAAGTGAAGTCGCTCAGTCGTGTCCGACTCTTAGCGACCCCATGGACTGCAGCCTACCAGGCTCCTCCATCCATGAGATTTTCCAGGCAAGAGTACTGGAGCTAGAAACACACAAATTGATACATGAATTGAGGCTATTATTGCTAATTGACATGTTGTTACTCTATTTGGTAATTTATATGTTTATATATATATAATATACACACACATACATATAAATATTGAAAGAAATGTTTAAGAAACTTAGTGACCAAATTACTAAGGAACTTCTGCTCAGAGAAATTTCCTAATATCACTCACTGTGACTTATCCTCTAGGTAGCACTTCATTGATGTCTTACAGGGATGAGCCACGGTTTCATTTCTAATGACCTTGCCTTCTAAAGGTAAAGAGACAGGGGCTGGTACACGGGGATGATCCAGAGAGAGGAAATGGGGTGGGATGTGGGAGGGGGATTCAGGATTGGGATCTCATATACACCCATGGTGGATTCATGTCAATGTATGGCAAAACCAATACGGTATTGTAAAGTAAAATAAAGTAAAAATTAAAAAAAAAAAAAAGATTAAATGAAATAGTATATATTATACAATTACCACAATAATGGTTTCCACTATTAGTAGTTTCCTTTATACCTCTTTATCATGGTTCTTCCTTTTGTTAGAGTCTTTTTACATCTTTGAACCAGTCATCGTCTTTTCCATGGCCAAGTATATACAGCTGAAAAGTTTAATTACATCACACACAGTGTTCTGCCAAATGGTATTATGTTCATCTTACCATCAAATCCTAATACACTTTATCACAGTATATAACACTCCAGTCCTTTTCACACTCTGATCCTTTGGATGTCAGCAAATTGAGTGGCAAAAAGGAAAAACCACTCATAAGGTTCAATTCACTCCATAAAAAAGTAGGATTTTAGGGATGCATTTAGTATGTTCCTTGTCTAAAAAGATGGTTGATTTTTTTTTAACTGAGACTCTGTTAACATTTTTAGCAAGCTTATAACATTAAAAAATAGAAAAGTCATTCATTTTTACAATTATAACCTAATAATAGAAAAGCAAATATTCAAAACACTTACCAATAGTGTACACAAGCATAGTAGGATAATGCTCAGTCAGGTCTCTTTCTGGCTATTCACTGCTTTGGTAAATCATCTATTTCAGATATGAGGTTTCTTTAAGGCAAATAGGTCATAGTTTTCCTCCTCACATGTTTTCTCTGCACAAAGAGTCCCTAGCACAGTATCTGGCATGTAATTCATCTTATTCTCAGTTGATTGAGACAAATGAATCAGAGTTACTGCTAGGGGACCAGGAAAGACTTGTTTGTTATGAATTTCATGCTACAGAACACAGAGTTCCCTCTCTACTGTGTAGTGAGCCTTAATTAGCTAAAAATCATAACAAAGTGTTCAAATACTGTGTGCTACTCTAAAAAGCTACACACTGACACAAAGTAATTCATAACTACTGGGCAAATTCCATTCTGTTCCTTGCTCAATGCCTTTGCATGTTAAACTGCTCTTGTGATCTCAAAAGTCTTTATTTTCCCCTACTACCCCTCAGTGACTAGATCTTTAAATTCCATTTCAAATATTTAGTCTCTCTTCAGTGAGAAAAACATCTTAATTTCAAACTTGACACATTTAATCCATCAGTCCAACTCTTGCTTGTAGTTGATAAGATTTGGTTCTTGTCTTTACAATAACTTACCTTCACACCAGGTTCTAACTCTCTAGGTTGGAGCAAAAATAGATATTTTTATCTTTCTTTTGAGTAATCATTTTGCCATAGAAATTCACTGATTTGTTGACATCTATAGAAATATGAAAGTTGCAGGTATGATAACTAGGATAAATTCCTCTAGTTCAAATAAAGCATTGTTAGATTCTTCTAGTTCAAAATAGAAAGAAAATTAATATTTAGTAATAAATTTTAGGAATAGGACAACTTGCCTCTGAATCCCAGGCTGAAATACGACCCCACTATGGAGCCCTACAAATACCTAAAGAACCTGCTTCAGGCTTTCGGGCACAATTTAAATGTTCTAAAGGATGTTTCTAAACCTCTGTGCAAAGTTTTAAATTGCTTCATAGATGAAATATGCATAAAACTTATGCGACTCCAGAAACAAAGCCCTAAAGACCTAATTACAGGAAGCCTATTACTCTGCTTCACACAGAATCAGAAGGAGTCTTGTGCAATGTTATCAAAGTTTCCCCAGTTGAATTCTCTCTCTGTCTCTCTCTCTCTATCTCTCCCCCAGCTCTTTCTTACACACATACTCATATTAACACACAAACACACTTACACCATTTTTGAAGTATAAATGGTTATTTACAGTACACAATTTCTTTATATATTTTTTAGAAACTATAGGTTTTATAGACATTCACTTTATATATTTAGCTTAGATAAATGCTGACTTTTTGAATAAACATAAATTTCTAAAACTGAGACATACTGTAAAAGAAAAATTTTAAAAATTAAAGAAAGAAAAAAGGAAGAGAAAGTAAGGCAAGGAAAGAAAGTATATCCTTAGGCAGTACACACACAGAAGTGTAAAGAACAAAGATGAAAATAAATGGAGACTTCTGGTTCAAAATGGCAGAATAGAAGGACATGAACTTATCTCCTCCTGAGAGAACACCAAAGTTAAACTAGTTGTTCAACAACCATCAAAGGAGGACTCTGGAACCCACCAAAAAAGATACACCACATCCAAAGATAAGAAGAAGCTGCACAAAGACAAAGCTGCAGTGAGATGGTAGCAGCCTGATAAAATCAAATCCCATACCTGCCAGGTGGGTGACCCACAAACTGGAGAACAATAATACCCAATAAATTATCCTACTGTTGTGAAAGTTCTGAAACCCACGTCAGGCTTCCCCTCCTGAGGATCCAACAAAGGGACTGGGAATGAGGTAGAAATTGCTAGGTAGTCAGGGTAGGACTCTGAGACCTCGGTCTTATTTTCAATAAACATCTCGGCCCATTACACTAAAACTATACCTTTTGTCCTGAATTCCTGAAATGTGTCCTTGGTCTGATAAATTATCAGCACTCAGATCCAGGAAAGGGCAGTAATTAACATCTGTTCCATATGCCTGAGGGAAAAACAACTGGTGATCCATTAATCTTTAGCCCTTACATCTGGTCCACTTTTAAATGGCCAGCAGGCACAATAAAGTGTGGCAAGTTAATCTAAGGATCAATATAAGCCATTCAGTTCAGTTGCTAAGTAGGAACTCTTTGCAACCCCATGGACTGCAGTATGCCAGGCTTCCCTATCAATCACCAACTCCTGGAGCTTGCTCAAACTCCACTGAGTTGGTGATGCCATCCAACCATCTCATTATCTGTCATCCTCTTCTCCTACTGCCTTCAATCTTTCCTAGCATCAGGGTATTTTCTAATGAGTCAGTTCTTCGCATCAGGTGGCCAAAGTATTGGAGCTTCAGCTTCAACATCCATCCTTCCAATGAATATTCAGGACTGATTTCCTTTAGGATGGACTGGTTGGATCTTCTTGCTATCCAAGGGCAATAAAGATATTAAGTTAAAATGTGATCTTTAAACTGATTGGTTAGATATGACGTATTTTAAGGACAGGAGCCAACCAAAAATGCACAGATCAATACTAGTAAGGATATAAACTGCTGCTAAGTCCTGTCTTTCTGGAGGACTATTTACCCCCTCTCAGTGTTTATGCTGTCTATGCAAGGAGATCAAACTAGTCAATCCTTTAGAGGCTCAAGTATTAAACAAGTATATCAGTATTATAATGATAGTGTATTTAACATAATGATAGTGTATTTGCCAAGCAAACTTGAATACATGGCTACATCAAAACAGGTGACTTGCCTTTCTTTCCTCCACATCTTGATTCCACAACCCTTTGAAAGGGAAACCCTTCTGGTGTTCTACTCTGAGGAGAAATAAGCACATTAAAATTTCTATTTGCTTTAATAAATTTTCTAGAGGAAATTTATAAATTGTTAAAAGACTAGGACCTAGATCAGTCATCTCAGACAGTTTCTGGAAGCAGCTGGACTCAAGTTCTTAGAAAAGACAAAATTAGTATGCAGGATATCCTGTGGGTCAAACATAACACGCCTAACTTCAGAAGTTTTCCACCTACTTGGAACTCTTAGTTGGGGTGGATGGAGTTCTATGAGCTGGTGTATGGGAAGTAATAGGTTCTCATAACTTATTTTGTCACAGTATGAATCTGATACATCAATGGTCTCAACTTTTGCCATCAGATTTACTCTATGAATGATGATGATGGAAGCTAGAGGTAATTCAATATAGTTCATGACTGTTTATACTCCTTCTATTAAAATTAAAAAGTAAACTTGGAATAATAAAATAAATATACCTCAAATTCCACAAACATTTTTTCTTATTTGTCTATGTAAAAAATGTTTATGCTCAACATCCTATGACTTTACAGCTTTATCAGTATAAAATGTGTCCAACCAAATGAATTTCCTAGGATGTGCCCCATTCTTGAACAAACCTATCATTCACCTTAGACTGTAAATTAGAAGTGTTCTCTTTAGATAGAGTGAAAATTTGAAGAGAAAGCCAAGGAAAATCAAGATAATGTTATCTTCTTCTGACATCTCCCAATTCTCTGCTTTCAAAGATCACTATGCTAGTTAGTTAGTAACAGAGATAAGACATATAGTCAGATATACACTAAAACCAAGAGCTTGGATATTCTAAGACTTAGAAAAGTAATTAAGGTCTTCAGGATATCAAAGAATCTGGTCTTCTAAATCACACTGATATGACCTCCCATCCAACTCAAATTTGTCCACATTTTTACTTGGATCAGCAGACTGAATTTCAAACTACATTTTAATTTTGCAAAATAATCTTTATGATAATACTATCATGTAAGCTGAAAAAAAAATTTGAAGGAAACACAAAAAACATACTGATTGATTGCATAAGGCTCACCCAAAAGCCCCATTTACCCATTCCCTCTATAGCTGCAAATGTTCAATATCAGTAAATTCCATAGGAAAAAAATATTCTAAATACTGAAGCAAGAAAATAGCATTTACTGGTTTAGGACTATTTGGAGATTAGTAGGAAACCACAACTGGAATGTGGGTACAGTGTTTTGGGAGATTCCTGTTTAGATTTTTTCCCAACAAAGGCAATTATTTATTTTGAAAGATTTAATGAAGTAATGCCTATAAAATAATATTGCATAAAATTTGAACATAAAAGGGCATATAACACACAATGCCAATACTGCAATGAATATAGCATAGTTTTCATTAAGTTTTAGAGTAATAGGTGATCTCTCTCTTCATCTCATTCTACTGTCCTGTATCTTGCAAATTCTTTATGAAGAGCATGAAATAATTTTGAGATACTATATGCCATTATTGAATTTTTTAAATATAAAAAGTTAAAATATAAAATAAAATATAAAAAATACAAAAAGAAGTCAAGATAACCAAAACACTACATAATTCTCAAGTTTCTACACTGTCCAACATGTTTCCAATCCTATACTTCCTCCATTCACTTGTTGAAGAAACTTCTGTTAAATAGATGTGTTACTGCTTCCTTCACATCCTTGTTTCTGAGACTGTAGACTAAAGGACTCATCATGGGAGTCATAACTCCATAGAACACAATTATAAGTTTGTCAGTAGCATCCAAGTTATCTGAATTGAGTGTCTCTTTAGACTTGGGCTTCATGTACATGAAGAGAATAGTTCTGAAGAATACTGTAACCACAGTCAGATGAGCAGAGCAGGTAGAGAAGACTTTGCTTCTCCCCTCAGAAGTGTGGATCTTCGAAATGCCAGAAATGATTAATGAGTAAGAGATGACAATCAAGAGAAGGGGTATCAATGTGAACAATGTCATAGCCACAAACATGATGAATGCATTGCCTGAGATGTCAGCACAAGCCAGTTTCATGACAGCGAAAATTTCACAGGAGAAATGATTGATGACATTATTCCTGGAAAAGGGCAACTGTACCACAAATGCAGTTCATGCAGCAGAGTTGATAACCCCTGCAAACCAGGAGCCAGCTGCCATGGGCACATAGGAAGCCTTGCTCATGATAACAGAATTATCTCAGAGGGTTACAGATAGCCATATATCAGTCAAAGGCCATCATGCCCAGGAGCACACACTCTGTTGTCCCCATGGCCAAGCCAAGGAACCTCAGCACAGCACAGCCAGAGAAGGAGATGGTCTTTTCTTTCTGAGAGGAAGCTCACCATCATGGGGGGAATGGAGGTGGTGGAGTAGCAGATGTCCAAAAAGGAGAGGTTCCCCAAGTACATAGGGGTGTGAACATGGGAGTCTAAGATGCTGATGAGAATAAGGGTGCCATTTTCCAGAAGGATGACCACATGCATTATTAAGATTAGCACAAAAACAGTAGCTCAAGCCTTGGATAACCAGAAAGCCCCTTCAGGAAACATTCTACCAGAATGGTTTTGTTTTCCCACACCATTTTACATCTCTCTTTTACCTGGAAGAATTCAAATAAATTTTTTTAGTAATAGTTCATCAATTCTTCAACACTCAACCTTCTTTATGGTCCAACTCTGACATCTATACGTGACTACTGGAAAAATCACAGCTTTGACTATATGACTTTTGTTGACCAAGTGATTTTAATACACTGTCTAGTTTGTCATGGCTTTCCTTTCCAGGAGCAAGCATTTTTTAAACTTCATGGCTGCAGTTTTCGAGCCCAAGAATAGAAAATCTCTCACAGCTTCCACTTTTTACCCTTCTATTTGCCATGAAGTGATGAGACCAGATGTCATGAGCTTCATTTTTTTGAATGTTGAGTTTTAAGCCAGTTTTTTCACTCTCCTCTTTGATTCTCATAAAGAGGCTTTTTGCTGCTGCTGCTGCTAAGTCGCTTCAGTCGTGTCCGACTCTGTGCAACCCCATAGACGGCAGCCCACCAGGCTCCCCTGTCCTTGGGATTCTCCAGGCAAGAACAGTGGAGTGGGTTGCCATTTCCTTCTCCAGTGCATGAAAGTTAAAATGGAAAGTGAAGTCGCTCAGTTATGTCTGACTCTTAGCGACCCCATGGACTGCAGCCCACCAGCCTCCTCCATCCATAGGATTTTCCAGGCAAGAGTACTGGAGTGGGGTGTCATTGCCTTCTCTGAAAGAGGCTCTTTAGTTCTTCATTTTCTGTCATTAGATTGGTATCATCTGCATATCTGAGGTTGATGAGATTCCTCCTGGCAATTTTAATTCCAGCTTGTGATTCACCCAGCCCAGCATTTCACATGATGTACTCTGCATAAAATTTAAATAAGCACGGTTACAATATACAGCCTTGTTGTTCTCCTTTCCCAATTTTGAACAAGTCCACTGTTCCATGTCTGGTTCTAACTGTTGCTTCTTGACCTGCATACAGGTTTCTCAGGAAGCAGGTAATGTGGCCTGGTATTCCCACCTCTTCGAGAATTTCCAAGTTTGTTGTGATTCACAAGTCAACGGCTTTCATGTAGTCAATGAAGCAGAAGATGTTTTTCTGAAATTCCCTTGCTTTCTCTATGATCCATTGAATGTTGGCAATTTGATGTCTGGTTCCTCAGCCATTTCTAAACCCAGCTTGTACATCTGGAAGTTCTTGGTTCACATGCTGTTGAAACCTAGCTTGAAGGATTTTGAGCATAACCTTACTAACATGTAAAATGAGCACAAGTGTATGGTAGTTTGAACATTCTTTGGTATTGCTCTTCTTTGGAATTAGAATGAAAACAACTTTTCCAGTCTTGCTGAGTTTTCCAAACTTGCTGGCATTTTGAGTGTAACACTTTAACAGCATCATCCTTTAGGATTTGAAATAGCTCAGCTGAAATTCCATCACCTCCACTAGCTTTATTCATAGTAATGCTTCTAAATGCATTACATACACACGCTGTCTACCATATATCATGCCTTAAATCTATTCTTCACCTTCACTGTATAATAATCTTCAGGGTTTTCATTTAGGTCATACCTGAATGACCTAGTGGTTTTCCCTACTTTCTTAAATTTAAGTCTGAATTTTGAAATAAGGAGCTCATGATCTGAGTCACAGTCATCTCCAGGTCTTATTTTTGCTGACTGTATAGAGCTACTCCATCTTCGGCTGCAAAGAATATAAGCAACCTGACTTTTGTATTAATAATCTGGTGATATCCATATGTAGAGTTGTCTCTTGTGTTGTTGGAGGAGGTTATTTGCCATGATCAGTGTGTCCTCTTGACAAAACTCTGTGGCTTTTGCCCTTCTTTATTTTGTACTTTAAGGCCAAACTTTCCTGTTACTCCAGGTATCTCTTGTCATCCTACTTTTGCATTTCAGTTCCCTATAATGAAAAGGACATCTTTATCATGGTACTAGTTCTAGGTCTTGGGGGTCTTCTTAGAACCAGTCAACTTTATCTTCTTTGGCATTAGTGGTTGGGGCATAGGCATGGATTACTGTGATGTTGAATGGTTTACCTTTGAAATGAACAGAGATCATTCTGTCATTGAAACTGCACCCAAATACTGAATTTCAGACTCTTTGTTGACTATGAGGGCTACTCCATTTCTTCTAAAGGATTCTTGCCCAGAGCAGTAGATATAATTGTCATCTGAATTAAATTCGCCCAGCCCATCCATTTTAGTTCACTGATTCCTAAGATATCACTGTTCACTCTTTCTATCTCCTGCTTGACCACCTCCAATTTACCTTCATTCATGGACCTAACATTCCAGGTTCCTATGCAGTATTGTTCTTTATAGCATCGGACTTTACTTTCACCACCAGACATATCCATAACTTGGATATGTCATTTCCTCTTTGGCCCAGCTGCTTCATTCTTTCTGGAGCTACTAATAATTGCCCTTCCGCTCTTCCTCAGTAACACATTGGACACCTTTGGACCTAGGGGACTCATCTTCAGAATCGTATCTTTTTGCTATTTCATAGTGTTCATAAGGTAATCAAGGCAAGAATATTGGTTTGCCATTCCCTCCCCCAGTGTATCTGGAGTGCTTTGCCTTCCTCTCTTCCAACGTACCTGTATCAGGACACTATTAGGGTACTTCTCCTTTCATCCTATTTCCCCTACTTCAATCAATCTAACTTTTTATGCTTTTGGATATTTTTATTCCATAAAGATGCATGCTTCTTTTACTCTGAGTCCCAGATTTAGCTTTCTTAATTCTACGTGATAAACAAAGGCACTCAAGAACCAATTACCTGGTAAATGGTGACTAAGAAGCAGTTTTACTCTGTAAACTCACTATGTCTGTTGGAAAGAATATCCATTTTTTTGGTATGAATTTGAGATTTTTTACTAATGTGCAGATGTGCTTTAATATTTCTGTGAAAAAGTTCTAAAGACAGTATAAAAATTCTAGCATGAAGTCACAAGATGTTAAAAATATTACATCACAATAAATATAACTACACTCTCCATAGCCTCAAACACAGAGAGGAGTAAGCAGCTGTCAGGTTTGGAGGGAAACATGCTTTGAGATGAGCTTCACAGTGGACAGGAAGAAGCTCAAAGTACTACCCAAGCCAAGTGCCTATGGCAAGTCTGTGCTGAAGAAACAGCTATGAAGCCCTCCGCTATGAAGGCCTCCACTCCCTATTTTCCCAACTCTATCTCTCCCCAAACTTATCCTACCTAGTAGCTCAAACCACTAAAAGCTGTAGCTTTAGTCCATGCTGCTCAACTCAGGGCTCACTGAAATCCTCTTTTAAGTGTACTAGAGTGGTGGCCAGCCTCTGTGTTTGTGAAGAACATATGAACATACACTATACATGACTTCTCTATGGAATAAGCCTGTCTCTGGCTAGCAGTGACCACAGGGCTAGGGTCCTTCATCCATATGCTCTCTGCTAAGAGGGCCAGTTATTAGTTATGTGAACTTGGACAATTTACTTAATTTTAATGTCTCAGTATTCTTACCTATACCACAGGGATTTTAATAGCCTCATTGTGATGTTTTTGGGAGAGAGAATTTTTACATACATAAAAGCATCTGGCATATGGTAAACACTATTTTGGTTTCCTTTATCTTCCATTGACTTGTTCATTTTTTTCAAGTTTTTCACATTTCTGTCCCAATTTCACATGCCTACAAAAGTACCTTTAAAATTTTATCAGTCAAACATGTTCAGGTATCTGGTCTCTTCTTACCCAACCAACCATGTATAATTTTCATCACAACATGATATGACATTGATACCTGTTTTACCAAACCCTTCTCGCTTGATAGTGAAGAGTGTTTTACCACTATAACAAAGGCCAGCATCATTTAAAACCAGTAACTCACAGGTTGACATTTTTGAAGACTATTTCAATTCATTCTAGTAACAGTTAAATGAGTGAGTGTGTGTGTGTGTGTGTGTGTGTGTGTGTGACAAATATTATATCTAAAGTTACCACAGGAATGCATCACCATCAACAACACAAAAAACTAAAATTTCTCTGAACAATGCCCAAAATACTCATGCACAAATAACTATGAAAGTCAAAATTCTTTCCTGTTAGTCAAGGGACTCACTATTTCTCTTCATTTCCTTTTCACACAAACCAGAAGATGTATTCAAGAACAAGTAACAAAGTTTTCCAAATAGCAGCCCCAGTGAGAGGCTCCCAGACATGGACTATATATCTGTTCATGATTAAAACTGTAAAAACATTTGTAAACTGAACCAAAGAAAACTGAAATGGTGCCATGAGGTAAACTGGTACAGAATTCAAACTTTGGTGATGTCACCCTACTATATGTTCTGAATAAGAATGCAAATATGTTGTCTATTTCACAGTAACCTCCCTGCACCAGTAAATGACACCAGTAGACATGTATGCACTTACACTGAACCAAGGACCAGAAAGCTATATTCTGATTAAATGAATCTTTATTCCCAGTAAGATGCACTCAATCTAAATGCCCAGCTTTTTTGGATATTCAAATTATTATTTCAGATTTCAAATTACTCTTCTGGACATCTTTTTTTTAAATTTTTCTCCATTTCAGTATATTGAAGATAAGATCATCTTAGAAAAGAGAAAAGGAAACATATAAGCATCTGAATGCAGAGTTCCAAGAATAGCGAGGAGAGATAAGAAAGCCTTCCTCTGTGATCAATGTAAAGAAATAGAGGAAAACAACAGAATGGGAAAGATTGGAGATCTCTTCAAGAAAATTAGAGATACAAAGGGAATATTTCATGCAAAGATGTGCTCAATAAGGACAGAAATGGTATGGATCTAACAGAAACAGAAGATATTAAGAAGAGGTGGCAAGAATACACAGAAGAACTGTACAAAAAAAAAGAGCTTCACAACCAAGATAATCACGATGGTGTGAACACTCACCTAGAGCCAGACATCCTGGTATGGGAAGTCAAGTGGGCTTTAGAAAGCATCACTACAGACAAAGCTAGTGGAGGTGATGGAATTCCAGTTGAGCTATTTCAAATCCTGGAAGATGATGCTGTGAAAGCACTGCACTCAATATGCCAGCAAATTTGGAAAACTCAGCAGTGACCACAGGACTGGCAAAAGTCAGTTTTCATTCCAATCCCAAAAAAAGGCAATTCCAAAGAATGCTCAAACTACCACATAATTGCACTCATCTCACACGCCAGTAAAGTAATGCACAAAATTCTCCAAGCCAGACTTCAGCAATACGTGAACCGTGAACTTCCAGATGTTCATGCTAGTTTTAGAAAAGGCAGAGGAACCAGAGATCAAATTGCCAACATCCGCTGGATCATGGAAAAAGCAAGAGAGTTCCAGAAAAACATCTATTCCTGCTTTATTGACTATGCCAAAGCTCTTGACTGTGTGGATCACAATAAACTGTGGAAAATTCTGAAAGAGATGGGAATACCAGACCACCTAACCTGCCTCTTGAGAAACCTGTATGCACGTCAGGAAGCAACAGTTAGAACTGGACATGGAACAACAGACTGGTTTCAAATAGGAAAAGGAGTACGTCAAGGCTGTATATTGTCAACCTGCTTATTTAACTTATATGCAGAGTATATCATGAGAAATGCTGGGCTGGAAAAAGCACAAGCTGGAATCAAGATTGCCAGGAGAAATATCAATAACCTCAGATATGCAGATGATACCACCCTTATGGCAGAAAGTGAAGAGGAACTCAAAAGCCTCTTGATGAAAGTGAAAGAGAATGAAAAAGTTAGCTTAAAGCTCAACATTCAAAAAATGAAGATCATGGCATCCGGTCCCATCACTTCATGGGAAATAGATGGGGAAACAGTGAAAACAGTGTTAGACTTTATATTTTTGGGCTCCAAAATCACTGCAGATAGTGACTGCAGCCATGAAATTAAAAGACACTTGCTCCTTGGAAGGAAAGTTATGACCAACCTAGATAGCATATTCAAAAGCAGAGAGATTACTTTGCCAACAAAGGTCCATCTAGTCAAGGCTATGGTTTTTCCAGTGGTCATGTATGGATGTGAAAGTTGGACTATGAAGAAAGCTGAGCACCAAAGAATTGATGCTTTTGAACTGTGGTGTTGGAGAAGACTCTTGAGAGTCCCTTGGACTGCAAGGAGATCCAACCAGTCCATTCTAAAGGAGCTCAGTCCTGGGTGTTCTTTGGAAGGACTGATGCTAAAGCTGAAACTCCAGTACTTTGGCCACCTCATGCAAAGAGTTGACTCATAGGAAAGACTCTGATGCTGGGAGGGATTGGGGGCAGGAGGAGAAGGGGATGACAGAGGATGAGATGGCTGGATGGCATCACCAACTCGATGGACATGAGTTTGGATGAACTCCGGGAGTTGGTGATGGACGAGTCCTGGCATGCTGCAATTCATGGGGTCGCAAAGAGTCGGACATGACTGAGAGATTGAACTGATAATTCCTAAACCATTAACATATTCTGATGGTTTTGTCCTGACTTTGTCTATTGAAAATATGGCAGAAAGACGTTATGCTCTCAGCCATTCCAGGTGCTCTCAGCCATTCTTGCACATAGGGCTCACCTTTTCCTGAACTGCTCCACCCAAATAGTGAACACAATTTGTTCACCACTCAACAACTGGTAAAACAAAAATTGGGTGTCCAACAGCACTGTTTCTGAAGTTGACCTGATTAGAAGGAACTGCTTTCTGGACATGTTCTGCTGCTGTGTGGTTAAACTTCCTTCACAAGAACAGAGCTCTTTAACCATTTTTTCCTTTCTTCTCCTGAAGTCACACATGGGTCTCAAAATCCTATGTCCAACATTAGTTAAGTGAAATACCCAGATAAGTCACATCAGAAAAATGTTTCAAGAAAATGGAATTATTCTTTTACTTTTGGACAGAGAAATGTTAGTTACTATTTTTTTATCCTATCTCTTAACAGTTATTTACTAAAAATGCAAATCATTTTCCTCACTGAAGACTTTGTATATCACAATCCCAGGATACAGAATACAGCAGTCTATTTTTTTAAATAAGTTATCAGTGTTGGTCAGCTGCTCTATGGGCTAGAAGAGGAATCCCATGAGCTGATCTCACAGCTATTACCACTACTCCAGCTAGTGCTCACATAATTGTTACACCCTCTGCCCCAATTATTAATACATCTTAAACGTAACATGGGACCACTCACTTAACTATTTTGTGTTATTTTGTTATCTGAGTCATTTCAAGAATGAAAAAAAGAAAAATGGAAAGGAACAATTAATAAATTGAAACTGAGTTCATTCTGAGAGACCTGTCTGAGTACCAAGGAACTGACAAAAATTTCTTTTTGTCATATCTTTACTGATGTGCCTGGTAATCCTGGAGAATAGCACCTTAGTCTTCTTAACCTTCTAAGAACCCCTTCTCCACACACCATGGACATCATGGACTTCTTTTTGGTAGTCTCTCCTTTCTGGATATGTGACATACATCCTTATTTGTATCCTCTTCCTATTACTGAGAAAACTATCTCATTCATAGCCTATGTTATATAAACGGGTTTCCCTGGTGACTCAGTGATAAAGAATCCACCTGCAATGCAGGAGATATGGGTTTGATCCCTGGGTCAGGAAGATACCCTGGAGATGGAAATGGCAACCAACTCCAGTATTCTTGCCTGGGAAATCCCATGGACAGAGGAGCCTTGCAGGCTACAGTCCATGGGGTTGCAAGAGAGTCATACACAACTCAGCAACTAAAACATAACAACAACAAACAATTATATAAATGTATATCTCTTTATATAATGGGGTCCACAGAGTGTGTGTTCCTAGCAGTGATGACATACATTTTTCCATGGCCATCAACAAATTTCTGTGATTACTCATCATCATAAACTTTGTGTTTAGATGACAGCTATCTCCTGGGGACTAAACTTTCTCAATGGATTGGCACAAAATATACTCACATTATGGGTATTCTTTAGTGAAACAATAGAAGTAATATTTTTTGTATGTGAAATACTGCCTTTATTAAAGCTGTCTTCATTAAATATTTTCATGAATGAGAGTATAATAATGTTAGACAATGTAATATTTTCATTTGCTCCATTACTGCTAATGTGTTTCCTATATTTTCATCATCTATGCTGTTACTGAGAATCAGTTCAGTTGAAGAAAGTAAAAGGCCTCTTCTACCTGCTTGGCCCACTAACAGTGGTTATTTATGTTTTATGAGACAATTTTATTCATGTGCATGCAGCTAAAGTCCAAAATATGACTTGAACAAACTGATTACCCTGTTCTATTGTGTAGTCACCCCTGTGATCACTCCTATCATCTGTAGCCTGAGGAACAAGGAAGTCCTATGAGAAAAATAGCAAGTAAGCACTGTTTCTGGAGAAAACGATAAGAAACTGACATCTTTGAGTTTATGAACAAAACAAGCTGACATATTTTGAGGCAAGGGTTTTAAATATAAACAGAACAAATGAAAGTCATACATAGAATCATAGAAATTCATTTAGAAATGTCAGTATCACAAGTTTAATTATACCATGTTCTGAAAACAACTGTGATTTCATAAAAGTAAACATTAAGTAGTCTAAGAAATTCAACTAAACTTATGAGGACGAGACAAAAAATATATTTAAAATTAAGCCTTTTCCAGAAAACCCAACACATCTATTTTCAGTACCCTTTATCTGAAATACTTTTGACATTTTTTTTTTAACCCAGAGAACTCATCTGCCTCAGCCTAAATTTTGAACCACATATTTCACCTTCTGGTTTCCTGCCCACATTGCCCCCATTCCTTCACACATACTGTGCTACATTCAGTGTAGTTACTCAATTATTTCAGTTTCTTTCTCACCTAAGGACAATAATTCACACTATTTCCTCTGCATTACTAAACTGCTCCTTCTCTAGTGGAATCATAGTAGAATTCTAGTGGAATTATAGAAGTAAGTCAAGTGATACATCCTCTGTAAATCCTTCTAATACTAGCTTGTGTTAGTCACTCCCTCCTCTATGCTACTCTTACCCTTACTTACTCCAGAAATTTTCCTTTATGCTATAACCACTTAGCTTCTGAAATCTTCCCAGTGGTACACTATCATTCACTGTTCTCTGTCCAAAGTACAATGCCAATTTAATTAAAAATAGAGGGTGGGATGATTTGGGAGAATGGCATTGAAACGTGTATACTATCATGTAAGAACGAAGCACAAGCCTATGTTCGATACAGGATACAGGATGCTTGGGGCTGGTGCACGGGGATGATCCAGAGAGATGATGTGGGGTGGGAGGTGGGAGGGGGATTCGGGATTGGGAGCTAATATACACCCATGGTGGATTCATGTCAATGTATGGCAAAACCAATACGGTATTGTAAAGTAAAATAAAGTAAAAATAAAATTAAAAAAAAATAAATAAAACTGGCACTCTTTCTGGAAAAGCTAGCAATCTTCTGGGAAAACAGCCATTGTAATGTAAGTGAGAAATCCTACAAAGGGAAGATATAAAAGAGGAGGCATCAAATTCTACGTTAAAATCTTGATCAAGTTCTATAATTGACCCTTGTGCCATGTATGTACAATTCAGCTAAAGATGAAAATAAACTACATGTTGAACTCAAATATGAACTCTTAACAAAAAGACCCACCTTGCAATTTCAGGCAAATCACATTCACCATGGTAAATAGATGGGGAAACAGTGGAAACAGTGTCAGACTTTATTTTGGGGGGCTCCAAAATCACTGCAGATGGTGACTACAGCCATGAAATTAAAAGATGCTTACTCCTTGGAAGAAAAGTTATAACCAACCTAGACAGCATATTCAAAAGCAGAGACATTACTTTGCAAACAAAGGTCCATCTAGTCAAGGCTATGGTTTTTCCTGTGGTCATGTATGGATGTGAGCAATGTACTGTGAAGAAAGCTGAGCGCCGAAGAATTGATGCTTTTGAAGTGTGGTGTTGGAGAAGACTCTTGAGAGTCCCTTGGACTGCAAGGAGATCCAACCAGTCCATTCTGAAGGAGATCAGCCCTGGGATTTCTTTGGAGGGAATGATGCTGAAGCTGAAACCCCAGTACTTTGGCCACCTCATGTGAACAGTTGACTCATTGGAAAAGACTCTGATGCTGGGAAGGATTGGGGGCAGGAGAAGAAGGGAACGACAGAGGATGAGATGGCTGGATGGCATCAATGACTTGATGGACGTGAGTCTGAGTGAACTCCGGGAGATGGTGATGGACAGGGAGGCCTGGCGTGCTGCTATTCATGGGGTCGCAAAGAGTCGGACACGATTGAGTGACTGAATTGAACTGAACTGAACATTCATCACAAAATCAACACACTAGTAGTCAGAGGAAGTTAATGGAATTTGGAGTCTCTACAATATCACATTATCCAAAATACAATCCAAAATTACTAATCATATAAGGAATGAGAAATATGCGACACATTCCCAAAATAAGGTCAATCAACAGAAACCAACTCTATGATAGCCCAAATGCTGAAATTTTCAGAAAGCATGATAAAGCAACTAGTATAAGAAGTGGTAAGCACACACAGAAGGATTATATAAAAAAGATCTTCATATCCAAGATAACCACGATGGTGTGATCACTTACTCAGAACCAGATATCTTGGAGTGTGAAGTCAAGTGGGCCTTGGGAAGCATCATGACTAACAAAGCTAGTGGAGATGATGGAACTCCAGCTGACCTATTTCAAATCCTAAAAGATGATGCTGTGAAAGTGCTGTACTCAATATGCCAGCAAATATGGAAAACTCAGAAGTGGCCACAGGACTGGAAAAGATCAGTTTCATTGCAATCACAAAGAGGGTCAATGCCAAAGAATGTTAAAACTACCACCCAGTTGTACTCACTTCATACATTAGCAAAGTCATGCTCAAAATTCTCCAAGCCTGGCTTCAACAGTATGTGAACCAAAAACTTCCAGATATTCAAGCTGGATATAGAAAAGGCAGAAGAACCAGAGATCAAATTGCCAACATCCGTTAGATCATAGAAAAAGCTAGAGAATTCCACAAAAACATCTACTTCTGGTTCACTGACTATGCTAAGCCTTTGACTGTGTGGATCACAACTAACTGTGGAAAATTCTTACAGACATTGAAATACCAGACCACCTTACCTGCCTCCTGAGAACGCTGAATGCAGGTCAAGAAGCAAAAGTTAGAATTTGACATGGAATAATGGACTGGTTCCAAATAGGGAAAGGACTATGTCAAGGCTGTATAGTGTCACCTTGCATATTTAACTTATATGCAGAGCACCTCATGCAAAATGCCAGACTGGATGAAGCACAAGCTGGAGTCAAGATTGCTGGGAGAAATATCAATAACCTCAGATACACAGATGACACCGCCCTTATGGCATAAAGTGAAGAGGAACTAAAGAGGCTCTTGATGAGGGTAGAAGAGGAGAGTGAAAATACTGGCTTAAAGCTTAACATTCAAAAAGCTAAAATCATGGCTTCTGGTCCCATCATTTCACGCCAAATAGATGGGGAAACAATGGAAACTATGACAGACTTTATTAGCTTGGGCTCCAAAATCACTGCGGATGGTTACTGCAGCCATGAAATTAAAAGACACTTACTCCTTGGAAGAAAAGCTATGACAAACCTAGACAGTGTATTAAAAAGCAGAGACATTACTTTGCTTACAAAGTTCTGTCTAGTCAAAGCTATGGTTTTTCCAGTAGTCATGTGTGGATGTGAGAGGTGGACCATAAAGAAGGCTGAACATTGAAGAAATGATGCTTTTGAAGTTGAAGACTCTTGAGAGGAGTCCCTTGGGCTACAAGGAGATCAAACCAGTCAATCCTAAAGTAAATCAGTCCTGAATATTCATTAGAAGGACTGATGGTGAAGCTAAAGCTCTAATAATTTGGCCAACTGATGCAAAGAGCTGACTCATTACAAAAGACCCCGATGCTGAGAAACATTGAAGGCAGGAAGAGAAGCAGACAACATCAGGACAAGATGGTTGGATGGCTCTGATTCAATGCCATCACTGATTCAATGGCCATGAGCAAGCTCATGGAGTTGGTGATGGATGGGGAAGCCTGGCATGCTGCAGTCCATGGGGTTGCAAAGAGTTGGACATGACTGATCGACTGAACAACAACAAATAACTACTTAGATAAGTAAAGGAAAAAAAATATTCACTAGAGATAAAAAAAAAAAAAACAAATCTCAGTAAAGAATTAACTACAAAAAGAAAGAAATGGAGATCTAGAACCAAAATTTAAAATATCAGGAATTTAAATTCTTAGAATGGGTTAAACAACAGAATAGAGGTTATAAAGAATCTGAGATTTGCAATAATATCAGTATCATAATACCATGAATCATTATTTTTCTTCTCCCCTTTAATTTACAAGTATTTAGACACCCATAAACAAATAAAAAAAAAAAAAACTCTACACAGCCCACCAAGACACCCAAGACATCCATCTATCTGTACATGTGAAAGTGCATCGGTGCTCAGTTACTCAGATGTGTCTGACTCTTTGCAACCCTATGGACTATCGCCTGGCAGGCTCCTCTGTCCATGGGATTTTCCAGGCAAGAATGTGGAAGTGGGTTATCATTTCTTCCTCCAGGGGATTTTCCTGACCCAGGGATCAAACCAGAGTCTCCTGTGGCTCAATCATCAGCAGGCAGGTTCTTTACCACTGAGCCACCTGGGTGGATGTAAACTTCAGAGGAGGCTTCAGAGCCAGAGGAGTGGTGCCAGAGGAAGCAACAGCAGAGGCAGCAGTGGCTGGAATGGCACAGAGTCAGCATAATCTTTCTGACAGGGGAGGTGGTAGGTGAAGATGGTGAGTAGGATACAGCCCCTACCATGCATTTTGCAAGTGAAAGGACCCATTGCTCTCTGAGGAGAAACCATAGTGAGAGGCGGGAAGGAAGGAAGAAGGAAGCTGCTACTGCTGCTGCTGCTAAGTTGCTTCAGTCATGTCTGACTCTGTGTGACCCCAGAGATGGCAGCCACCAGGCTCCACAGTCCCTGGGATTCTCCAGGTAAGAACACTGGAGTGGGTTGCCATTTCCTTCTCCAATGCATGACAGTGAACAGTGAAAGTGAAGTTGCTCAGTCATGTCCAACTCTTCCCAATCCCATGGACTACAACCTACCAGGCTCCTCCATCCATGGAATTTTCCTGGCAAAAGTACTGGAGTGGGTTGCCATTGAAGGCAGACAAATACAGCTGAAGGGTATCTGTCCAGGAATTTTGGCAAGAGATCTACCAGGAATCTCGTGAATTCCCCATTCATGGATCCCCCTTATGAACTATTGTTTTTGTTCAGTCGCTAAACCATGTTTGACTATTTGTGACCCCATGAACTGCAACACACCAGGCTTCCATGTCCTTCACCATCTCCAAGTTTGGTCCAACTCAAGTCCACTGAGTTGGTGATCATCTAATCTTCTGTCCCACCCTTCTCCTCCTGCCTTCAATCTTTCCTAGCATCAGAGCTTCTTCCAATGAGTCAGCTCTTCAAATAAGGTGGCCAACGTATTGGAGCTTCAGCTTTAGCATCAGTTCTTCTAATGAATATACATGGTTGATATCCTTCAGGATTGACTGGTTTGATCTTCATCCTGTCCAAGGGACCCTAAAGAGTCTTCTCCAGTACCATAATTTGAAAGCATCAGTTCTTCAATGCTGAGTCTTCTTTATGGGCCAACTTTTACATCCATACATGACCATTAAAAAAACCATAGATTTGAATATATGAATCTTTGTTGGCAAAATAATGCCTTTGGTCTAGTCAAGGCTATGGTTTTTCCAGTGGTCATGTATGGATGTGAGAGTTGAACTGTGAAGAAGGCTGAGCACCAAAGAATTGATGCTTTCGAACTGTGGTGTTGGAGAAGACTCTTGAGAGTCCCTTGGACTTCAAGGAGATCCAACCAGTCCATTCTGAAGGAGATCAGCTCTGGGATTACTTTGGAGGGAATGATGCTGAAACTGAAACTCCAGTACTTTGGCCACCTCATGTGAAGAGTTGACTTACTGGAAAAGACTCTGATGCTGGCAGGGGTTGGGGGCAGGAGGAGCAGGGGACGACAGAGGATGAGATGGCTGGATGGCATCACCAACTCAATGGACATGAGTTTGGGTGAACTCCGGGAGTTGGTGACGGACAGGGAGTCCTGGCGTGCTGCGATTCATGGGGTCGCTAAGGGTCGGAAACGACTGAGCAACTGAACTGAACACCTAAAAGAGCAAGTACTAAGAACATACTTCTCACAACCTGAAACTGCTACCACCCAACTTTCTGTTTTAAATTCTAAAAAACAATGAAAGGAAAGAAGCCCTTCAGTTCAAC
>SJYT01002560.1:301760-317626 GCA_006410635.1 Cephalophus harveyi | reverse complement strand
CCTTTTCCTATTTGGAACCAGTCTGTTGTTCCATGTCCAGTCCTAACTGTTGCTTCCTGACCTGCATACAGATTTCTCTTTAAACTCAATACAATTCAGTCAATTTATTGAGGGCTCATGTACTAGACGTTTTTAAGTGTGGGGATGAAGAGATAAGGAAGCTGGCCCCATTTCTTCAAATCTTACCACACAGCCAGCTTAGTGGAGAAACAAGCAGATACTGGTTATGTGTGCTGTAAGGAAGGTGAGGAAAAATCCCATGGACAGAGGAGCCTGGCGGGCTATAGGCTATGGGGTCACAAAGAGTCAGACATAACTGAGTGCACATGCGTGCACACACAGACACACAGACACACACACACACACACAGACACACAGACACAGACACACAGACACAGACACACAGACACACTCAGACACACACACACACACACACACACACACACACACACACACACTCTGGATACGGGGGGTAAGGAAGAAAGGAGACTCTGATTCAGGAGAAGAAATAATGTTTTGGGACAGAAAGAAGAGCTCAGTTTTGGACATGTGCTTGAGGGATCAGGGTCACCTAGATGTAGTGGATGGAAGTCAATCTCATTATTACAGAAAGCGAAACTTTTAAGTAAATGAGGTAACCTGGGCCATTATAAAGAGAAGATCTTTGGGAATGCCAACAGTTGAGAAACAAGTAAAGGTAGAAGACAAGTCAGTAAAGGGTAAGAGACATTTGCCGGAAAGGTAGGAGAAGCTCTTTACAGTACAAAATGCCTCCAAACCTATGGGTTGAATGGATATAATTAATTATATTTATTATACATGTAATTAATTAATTGCTGTAATTAATACCTATGCAAATGAATCATTTTTCAAATTAGTCAACTGCACAGATTTAAATCATCTTTCCTTTGCTGGTGCTTCGAATAATATTACTGAATGACTGCATGTCCTAAAAGTGAATGTGTGAAAAGGCTCTTCAATGGATCTGGGGAGTAACTTAGAGTTATAGAGCCATTGTGATCTAGAATGTAAAGGAGTGAATGAAAATACATTCAATTTGAAGGGGAATTTCTTTGAGCAGCTTATTTGGAAAATATATTTCTTTTACCTGTATTATATTATCATAAATCTCCTTTCCCCTAAAAGTTTAGTTCAAGAAGAGATTGATGTTCAAAATTAGATTTTATGGGAGTGATATTTTAGAAATAGTATCTGAAACACTAAAAAAAAAAAAAAAAATTTTATCAGATGCAATTGGGTCCAGTACTTTTCTTTTTCTTCATGTATCTTGGATATCTTTCCATATCAGTACGCAAAGAACTTCCTTGTTCTTAAAAAAAAAAAAAAGTAGCTGTGCAGTATAGCCACTAAATGAATGTATGAGAATAGACAGATAACTCCATATTGCTGAAAATTAGGTAATTTCTGATATTTTCCATTCAAAACAGTGCTGCAATAGATAACTATTACATGTATCATTTTTACAGTCTGCTAATAAATCTGTCTGATAAATTCCTAAAAGTAAAATTGCTGCATTAAGTGATCTGTGTAGTTATAATTTCAATATATACTGGCAAAGTGACTCCATGTGAGGTTCCAATTTGAATTCTGAGCAGCAGCATGCAAGAATTCATGTTGTCTTCACTGCTTTGCAGCAAGCCTATGTCCAAAATTTTAAAATGTTACCAATGTGGTAAGTTAAAAATAATGCGACGTATTTTAATTTGCATTTTTCTTATTAATGTGGTCATATATTTCCTGTATTTAAGAGCTATTTGTATTTACTTTCCTGTGAATTAGTTGTTCATATATCTTGTTTTTTCTATTTATTTTTCATGGTTATTAGAAATTCACTATGTATTAATGATATTAATATATAAATTTCTCCCAAGCTATTTTTTTGTTTGTTTTTTGATTTTGCTTTTGGTGGTTTACTTTGCAGAAAGTTTCAACTTTTATGTAGTCAAATTTGGTAGTTGTTTAAAAACTGTTTTTAAATTTCATAAGGCATAATAGCTACAAAGGTCTTCCTTATTCTGAAGTTGAAAGAAAATCCTCCTCTTTTCCCTTTATTGTTTAATCTTTGTATTTTAATTTTAAAAGATATTTGGAGTTTTTTTCCTGCATAAAGACTTAGTTGAAGTCCCTGCATAAAGACTTAGTCTGGATCTGGAAAATGTTGTTTTAAGTAAGAAGTTAATTGAGAGAGTAAGAAATTTGAAGATTTTTTTTTTTTTTTAATCTAAAAGTGTAAAGTGATTGAGACATCTTTTTGGAGTGAGCGGTGGCTGCCATGATTTCAACACCCAAAGACAGTAGACAATCTCATTTCTATTTTTTTTTTTTTTTGTCTATTTCAATAATGTATTAAATAGAACTTATCTGGATAATGAAAGGTCTTCTTTTAGATTAACTTGAAAGTGGACACAGAGTTCTGACCAGCGATAAGAATGGAATGGAAGAAGAGAAAATCAAGAAGCCTTAAAGTATTGTGGGGCTTCCCAGGCGGTAAAGAACCTGCCTGCCAATGCAGGAGACCTAAGAGGTGTGGGTTCAGTCCCTGGGTTGGGAAGATCCCCTGGAGGAGAGTATGGCGACACCCTCCATTATTCTTGTCTGGAGAATCCCACGGACAGAGGAGCCTGGTGGGCTACAGTCCATGGGGTCGCACAGTTGGAAATGACTGAAGAGGCTTAGCACACACGTACAAAGTATTGTGAGGGTATGGAATGAGAAACTTGAGGACCAAATAACAAAGTTGCTTTTTCAAAATTAGATTTTAGGGTGAAACTGAAGAAGGGATTATTGACAAAAAAAATTGTATTGTAGTTCTGAGGATGTGATAAATAATGGCTTTAAATTGCTCTTGGGTTCTGGTTTTGCATCAATTAAGTTCAGGTCAGGTCAGCTTTGCTGCCAAATGACTTTCTAAAAAATCTTTTATTTTCAGAGCATTTTGAATTTCATAATTTCTTGTAGATTTGTGGTCTTCAAATCATCTGAGTTATTTTTCTCTGCTATGATTTTCCCTGTATTTACCAGCATCAGATAGTTGTTCTTTGTGGCAGGGTTGGAGGGGATATTTTACACTGGAAAATGACTACAAGAGTAGAAAAAAGAAGACTCATATTCTAAATATGCTTTCCTGATAGTTTCATTTGATGGGATACCCTTCCATTCAAAGACATGTATATGGAAAACACTCTGATGAAACCCAAATTCATTCTTTTCTCATATGTTTTATAGTTTCCTGATCACTTATATTGTAGCTTACAGTTAATATCCTACTAGGTGAATATTCTGCTTATGTGTTTGTACAGTGTGTGGTACTAGGTGCTGGGGAACCAAATTAGATGCTCTTTCTCCTGAGGGATCTTAATGTCAGTTTAGTGAGACGAACAGATAAAGCAGTAAGTGTAGCCCAGTGTGGTGAGTGTCAGGTATAAGTAGGAACAGGGTACTTTGGGGGCATGGAGAAAGCCCAGCTAAACCATATTGGACAGCTAAACCAT
This sequence comes from Cephalophus harveyi, assembly GCA_006410635.1. NCBI lineage: Eukaryota > Metazoa > Chordata > Mammalia > Artiodactyla > Bovidae > Cephalophus > Cephalophus harveyi. Next base: position 314,114 of record SJYT01002560.1, on the reverse strand, counting down.
ACAGAAGGGGATGAAAGGCTTGACCTGAGTTCTAAAGTCTGGAAAGGACTTAATGAAGAACTAGAAAAAGAAATGGAGATCACTACAATGTATTTGTGTGGGAAAGTTCAAAGTGGCTTATTTGGGCTGGAGTGGAGGGCCTGTGTGGGGGATCGAGAAGGCAAGCCAGTGAGGCGGGAAGGAGTCAGAGTGTGAAGGGCCTGTGTCCTAAGCTGGAGCATTCGACTACTCTTTTGAAAGCCAGGGGATAAGGGATAAGCAAAAAACTAACATGTCTAGGTTTGCCTTTGATAAAGACCATTAACATATTTTTGTGGAGGATAAATTCGGGTGGGCCAGATGTGGAGCTGGAAGACTCAGGCAGGTGATGATGAAAGCTGGGTGGGAGGGGTAAAGACTCAAGAGGTATTAAGGCAGTAGAAGCTATAGGGACAAAGAAAGTAAAAGTGTTAGGCACTCAATTATATCCAACCCTGAGACCTCATGGCCTGTAAGCCCCCCAAGCTCCTCTGTCCACGGGATTCTCCAGGCAAGAATCCTGGAGTGGGTTGCCATTTCCTTCTCCAGGGGATCTTCCCAACCCAGGGATTGAACCCAGGTCTGCATTTCAGGCAAATTCTTTACCAACTGAGCCACTTTGGAGGCCTGGGACAAAAAAACTATATCTCAATTTTAAAAAAATGCTGTAGTATAGAGTTAAAAAATAGAAGCTGTAGGGACTGATGGTTGACTGAATGTGGAAAAGGGAGAAGCAAAGTCAGCTTGTAACCAGTGAAGCTGGGACCAGGTGTTCTGAGAATCCTGTGGCCAGAACTGGAGTGGGTCTGGCCTGGTTTAAACTTTGCTCTAGGGTGACATGTAAAAACCCTCTGTTTTGGGGTTTCTGCCATTGCCTAGAAGTTCAAATGTGACCATCCCCAGTTCCCACCCTGCCAAGGTTGCTAATTAAAGAAAAATAATTTTAATTAAAAAAAAAACAAAACTCTTTTGTTTAAGCAGTTTGGCGGATGGTAGTGCCTTTATGCACTTGGGGAGAAGTGGTCATTCTGCTCTGGATATCTTAAATTTGCCAGCGGGATAGACTAATGGGGTTACCCAGGAGATGGTCAGCAAAGAGTTTTCATGTGTATGAGAGAGGTTGAAACTAGAGGATAGATTTGGGCGTTATCTAACCATTCCTGGCTTGAGTGTGACCATTCAGGGTGAGACTATAGAGAGTAAAGAAGAGAGATTCTGTGTCAGTACTCCACAGAGACAAATGTATCTCCTGTATAAATTGGGCAGCCATCATGTTTTAAATAATTTCCTGAAGTGGGTGGCTGTAAACAATGCATTAAGAACTTTTGCAACTGACTGGACCCACTCCTCAGGCCAGTTAACCTGTAGCAGAGAATGGTCAGAGTGGAAAAATTGCAGATGGAGCCCAAATCTGTTAGGTTAACTCTTGATTTGAGACTAAAGAGTTGGGCTGTATGCCATTGCCTAAAGTCCCTTTCAGAGTAATCTCAGGGATCCACATTTCCATACTGGAGATGGGCCTGTTTGGGAGGTCTAGTTAAGTGACCTCTGTACCGAATGATAGTCTCCAATGGTCATCTTGACTACGGACTACTGGAAAAACATAGCTTTGACTATACGGAGCTTGGTCGGTAAAGTGATGTCTCTGCTTTTTAATATGCTGTCTAGGTTGGTCATAGCTTTTCTTCCAAGAAGCCAGCATCTTTAATTTCATGGCTGCAGTCACCATCTGCAGCAATAACAGTGGTCATCATGCCATACTCTTGATTTCTTATCTTCTTATATTTTATTAGTGGAAGAATTAGTGGAAGAATCTTCTTATATTTAATTAGTGGAAGATGTTGCAATGTTGTAGGTGTAATATAGATAGGGATTTGAAATTTTGTTGAGGGTGGTCAGGCCAAGTTTTAGGCCGTAAGTCTCTGGATGTGTCTTTGCTAATTGTTGAATGTGAGTTGTTGTGTTACTTTTCTTCAGTTCTGTTCGAGCTGTCACATCCAAATCTTTCTATCCCAGAACATAAGTGAAAGGTAGAAAAGAAGCCTCCAGAATCTCTCTCCATCCCCATTTCATGCTACGCTTTCATTTTTTAATGTTCCAGAGCCACTGGTCTTGCTTCATTTTTTCTATCACTGAGCTGTTTTATCGACCACAGGACCTCTGCACAGTCTGCCTGGAATCTCCCACAGCTTTTACTCACAACTGACACTTTCTTCTGTTTCAAGTTCTGGTCTATTTACTACTTTTTTCCTCCGATCACCCAATTCACAGAGAGGATTCCTCTCCCTATCCCCACTTCGCAGCAGTCTGTCGATTTGCCTACTTGTTTTCCGTGTTGTTCAGTGGTATACCCTGACAGCAATAATAATGTGAAGACATTTCAAATTTATTCTCATTTGAAGAATTCAAATGGCTGGCTTCCCTGGTGGCTCACTTGACAAAGAGTCTGCCTGCAATGCAGGAGACCACAGCTCAGTCTCTGGGTTGGGAAGATCCCCTGGAGAAGGGAATGGCAACCCACTCCAGTATTCTTGCCTGGATAATCCCAGGGACAGAGGAGCCTGGGGGGCTATAGTCCATGGGGTCACAGAGTCAGACACGACTGAGTGACTAACACTTGAACAATCCAATGTACCAAGGTGTGATATTAATATACCCCAATGATAAATAAGAAATTGGAGGCCCGGAAAGCTCAAGTGAGTTACCCGGGGTCACGCAGTTAGTAATGGCAGAGCTGCACATGGTCTGATTGACTGACCACGGCTGCTCTCATAACATCATCGTCCTGAGGGGAACATCTCAATGTGACCTTTCCAAGGACTAGCATTTCTCTCAAATACACTGTCTTTGGTGAAGGCTTCACTTCCCTGTGTCTTTGCCTTTAAGACAATTTCTTTTATTCCTTTCCTGGAATCTATAGTGAATCTCCGAGAACTCCAGAGAAAGATGATTTTGTTTTTCCCTGTAAAAGGGAAATAGCCTCTGATTTCAGCACTGATTAGAAGTGAAGTCTTTCCCTGGGGACATAATCAGCCGTGGACAGTAGGTTCTGATGATGTCTGAGTTTCTTTCTCCCGCTCTGCCCTGAGGGGAGATGAAGGGTTTTCAGTCTTTACTTTTTAATGACTATGTAAGAGGAAAAGAACGAGCTGGCGCAGGAGAAGCAGTGAGTCATATTGGAAGCAGTGAGGAAGCATGCGAGGTGATACGCCGTGTGTTGGTGGCAGGGGGTGGTCTTTCCCAGTACTCAGTAATTATTTCAAGGAGCTCAATCAAACCCACTGCTGGCCCCATGTAAATCAAAGGGGGAGCTAACTAATTGCCAATTTCTCCCTTTAAATTTCTTCCCTTCCTATCATTAAGGAATTTTGCAACACAGATACATAAATGCAAGAGCCAAGCCTGCATTCATTTGCACAATCTCTTCCCTCAATGTTTACTTCTAAAGGAGGCAAGAGGGGGCCACCCTGACGAACCAGATTTTCATAGAGTCCTGACAGCCATCTAATTAGAATAAGATGAGACCTAAATTTGTTTAGGAGAACTTAGTCCTCCCCCTCACTCCCTAGAACTATCTTAGAGGTTTTTATTTTTTTTAATTAAAAAACACTTCTGACTTTTTATTTTGCTTTCATGCTACAAAAATATACTCCCCTTACCCCCTCCATCTTGATAAATTCCTCCTTGATTACAGTGCCAGGATAAAGGAGAACATTTTTAATACTGTCATTTTAGATTGGTCTCTGGACCAAGGGAAAGACACAAGGAAGTGGAAAATTTGTTCAAGGGCACCAAGGAATTTCTTCCCACTTTACCAAGAAAGATTGTAGGAGAACCCCAAGCTCACTGCTGGTGCAAACATATCACCATATTTTGCAATGTCTTGTTGGAAGATTTAATTTCTACCGTCACCGAAACCTTCTATACCTACATCCCAGAAGATCCAGCAAATTACCCTTCAGTCAATAGTGACAACTGAAGTAGTTTCATAGCTGATTATACTCAAATGTATCATTGCTCCACGTAAAAATATATACACGTAAAAATTATAATGTGGAAGTGTTGACTAGCTGTAGTTATCACTGAGAGAGTCTAATTATCCAATTCATATTTTTTTCTGTATTTTGCAAATCTTCTACAATTACATATGTTACTTTTATATGCTGAAAATTAGACATTTTAAAATATCATTGCGCATTGGTTTTCTATATACCATAAAAAGCTATACAGAGCAAAAAGACTAGAAAGAAATGTAGGAAGTTATTTTTAAAATACTTATTTACATACAATGTGTTAGTTTCAGGTAACAGCAAAGTGATTCAGTTAGACCTATATATTCTTTTTCAGATTCTTTTCCATTATAGGTTATTACAGTATATTGAATATAGTTTCCTGTTAGGAAGTTATTAATACTGGTTATCCCTAGATGGTGGGCCAAAGGGAAATTTGCTTTACTTTTCATCTATTATGATGTGATCAGCATGTGTTAGCTTTGAAATGGGAAATGAAATAATAAAAAAAAAAATGAGATTAGAGAAAGATGTACCAGTACAGTAGTATGTATCACACTTAAAATCAAAACACCTTGAGAGAAACATGCTGGACAAGAGTTATGCAGCCAAACCGGGAATTTTATGCTGCCAAATGAAAGAAAAACATCTTGCCAATGATTTTTATTGTTGTTTAGTAGCTGTGTCATGTCTGTCTCTTTTGCAACCCCGTGGGCTATAGACCACCAGTCTCCTCTGTTCATGGGATTTCCCATACAAGAAAACTGGAGTGGGTTGCCATTTCCTTCTTCAGGGGATCTTCCCGATGCAGAGATTGAACCCATGTCTCCAGCATTGGAAGGCAGATTTGTTACCACTGAGCTACCTTGGAAGTCCTCCCAGTGATTTGAGGTCACCTAAATACCAGGAAGGAAATGGCAATCCACTCCAGCACTCTTGCCTGGAAAATCCCATGGATGGAGGAGCCTGATAGGCTACAGTCCATGGGGTCGCAAAGAGTTGGACACGACTGAGCGACTTCACTCACTTTACTTCATATACCAAGACCTAAATCAAATCCCTTATGATTATACAGTGGAAGTGAGAAATAGATTTAAGGGTCTAGATCTGATAGATAGAGTACCTGATGAATTATGGACAGAGGTTCATGACATTGTACAGGAGACAGGGATCAAGACCATCCCCATGGAAAAGAAATGCAAAAAAGCAAAATGGCTGTCTGAGGAGGTCTTACAAAGAGCTGTGAAAAGAAGAGAAGCGAAAAGCAAAGGAGAAAAGGAAAGATATAAGCATCTGAATGCAGAGTCCAAAGAATAGCAAGAAGAGATAAGAAAGCCTTCCTCAGCGATTAATGCAAAGAAATAGAGGCAAACAACAGAATGGGAAAGACTAGAGATCCCTTCAAGAAAATTAGAGATACCAAGGGAACATTTCATGCAAAGATAGGCTCGATAAAGGACAGAAATGGTATGGACCTAACAGAAGCAGAAGATATTAAGAAGAGATAGCAAGAATACACAGAAGAGCTGTACAGAAAGGATCTTCATGACCCAGATAATCACAATGGTGTGATCACTCACTTAGAGCCAGACATCCTGGAATGTGAAGTCAAGTGGGCTTTAGAAAGCATCACTATGAACAAAGCTAGTGGAGGTGATGAAATTCCAGTTGAGCTATTTCAAACCCTGAAAGACGATGCTATGAAAGTGCTGCACTCAATATGCCAGCAAATTTGGAAAACTCAGCAGTGGCCACAGGACTGGAAAAGGTCAATTTCCATTCCAATCCCAAAGAAGGGCAATGCCAAAGAATGGGAACATTTCATGCAAAGATGGGCACAATAAAGGACAAAAATGGTATGGACCTAACAGAAGCAGAAGCTATTAAGAAGAGGTGGCAAGAATACACAGAGGAACCATACAAAAAAGATCTTCAAGACCCACATAACCACGATGGTGTGATCACTCACCTAGAGCTAGACATCCTGGAATGCAAAGTGAAGTGGGCCTTAGGAAGCATCACTGTGAACAAAGCTAGTGGAGGTGATGGAATTCCAGCTGAGCTATTTCAAATCCTAAAAGATGATGCTGTGAAAGTGCTACACTCAATATGTCAGCAAATTTGGAAAACTCAACAGTGGCAACAAGGACTGGAAAAGGTCAATTTTCATTCCCATCCCAAAGAAAGGCAATGCCAAAGAATGCTCAAACTACCACACAATTGCACTCATCTCACATGCTAGTAAAGTAATGCTCAAAATTCTCCAAGCCAGGCTTCAACAGTACATGAACCATGAACTTCCAGATGTTCAAACTGGATTTAGAAAAGGCAGAGGAACCAGAGAAATTGCCAACATGTGTTGGATCATCAAAAAAGCAGGAGAGTTCCAGAAAAACATCTACTTCTGCTTTATTGGTTTCTCCAAAGCCTTTGACTGTGTAGATCACAACAAACTGTGGAAATTTTTAAAGAGATGGGAATACCATACCACCTTACCTTCCTCCTGTGAAATCTGTATGCAGGTCAAGAAGCAACAATTAGAACTGGATATGGAACAGCAGACTGGTTCCAAATTGGGAAAGAAGTATGTCAAGGGTGTATATTGTCACCCTGCTTAACATTTATGCAAAGTACATCATGTGAAATGCCAGGCTGATAAGCATAAGCTGGAATCAAGATTGCCAGGAGAGATGTCAATAACCTCAGATACGCAGATGACACCATCCTTATGGCAGAAAGTGAAGAACTAAAGAGCCTCTTGATGAAAGTGAAAGAGGAGAGTGAAAAAGCTGGCTTAAAGCTCAACATTCAGAAAACTAAGATCATGGCATCCGGTCCCATCACTTCATGGCAAATAGACGGGGAAACGATGGAAACAGTGACAGACTATTTTCTTGGACTCCAAAATCACTGCAGATGGTGACTGCAGCCATGAAATTAAAAGATGCTTGCTCCTTGGAAGAAAAGCTATGACCAACCCAGACACCATATTTAAAAGCAGACATTACTTTGCTGACAAAGGTCCATCTAGTCAAGGCTATGGTTTTTTCAGTAGTAGTATGGATGTGAGAGTTGGACTATAAAGAAAGCTGAGTACTGAAGAACTGATGCTTTTGCACTGTGGAGTTGGAGAAGACTCTTGAGAGTCCCTTGGACTGCAAGGAGATCAACCAGTCCATCCCAAAGGAAATCAGTCCTGAATATTCATTGCAAGGACTGATGCTGAAGCTGAAACTCCAATACTTTGGCCACCTGATGTGAAGAACTGACTCATTGGAAAAGACTCTGATGCTGGGAAAGATTGGAGGCGGGAGGAGAAGGGGATGACAGAGGATGAGATGGATGGATGGCATCACCGACTGGATGAACATGAGTTTGAAAAAGCTCCTGGAATTGGTGATGAACAGGGAAGCCGGGCATGCTGCAGTCCATGAGGTCTCAAAAAGTAGGACACGACTGAGCGACTGAACTGATTAAGTATAATACAATTATAAGATAGTGGTGTCTCCTGTTAGCCTGCAATTTGAGGGAATATGGAGAACAGAGAATATACCAGAAATATACTGGAAATGAGAGATACACATGTGTTGTGTTCGGCCAGACTGAGTTTCCAGGGTTAATTTGTTAGAGCATAACATCACCTAATCTGATATATATATTAATGATTGCATATTGGCAGGAAATGAAACTGTGTGTAGAGTTTAATCCTGAGAGCAACATGAGAAATAAATCCACTTTGTATTGTTAATTGTATTTTAGGTATTGTTCAGTTCAGTTCAGTCGCTCAGTCGTGTCCAACTCTTTGCGACCCCATGAATCGCAGCACGCCAGGCCTCCCTGTTAGCTTCACTAGCCAAAAATGTTGTGAGAGCTGGTAATCAGCAAAATAAGCTGAAGCAGAAATGCAGCTATCTGAACACACATGCTAATCTCCACAATTTAGAACCGAATGCTTTAATAACTATGCAGGCATTGGAAATAAGGGATTGGTGAAACTGCAAGTTGAAGAGTTTAAACTGACACTTTGACACCCTTCTCCACATTTCTACTTATAATTCAAGGATCTTTTCCTTCAGCCTCACTGTAATGATAGTTAGCTGGTAATAGTAATGTACTCTTACTAGCCAAGTGGATGAGAAGCAGAATTTTCTGTCTCTTCTTTGACTCTTGAAGAAATAAAAGCAAAAAACTCCTATCTAGGAAGTAATTGTAATTGGTTTATCCTGTTACAGGTTTGGGATCTGACTTCACATTCTTTGTTTACTGTAAAGTGTAAAACTCCAAGTTGAATTATCTTAAGTCATGCATAGGCAGTAATGTAAAACAGATTACTGTAATTCATTAAAGATGTGATATATCTGCAGTAGATTAAAGATGAATGCAAGTATTGTGCTTCTACTCCCATTGAAGAGGGAGTCAAATTTCCTACTACTCAGTTTAATTAGGTCTTAGTAACTTGTTTGACAAGCCGAAGTGATATTCTGGGAGCTCTGAAGCTGGGACCTCTTGCAGATTGTTTTTAGGATTCTTGGAATATTCATCTTCATCCCTCAGGGAACCCAACTGTCATGTAGTGAGAAGCCTAAGCACCCACCTGGAGTGACAATGTATAGTTAGTTGCTCCAGTTGATAGCTACAGCTGCACTCCCAGCAGATAGCTAACATTAACAACTAGAAAAGCAAAGGAATTCGAGAAGAACATCTATTTCTGCTTGGCTATGCTAAAACCTTTGATTGTGTGGTTCACAGCAAACTCTTAAAATTCTTCAAGAGATGGGAATACTGGACCACCCTACCTGCTTACTGAGAAACCTGTATGTAGGTCAAGAAGCAACAGTTAGAACAAGACATGGAACAACAGACTGGTTCAAAATTTGGAAAGGAGTATGTAAAGGCTGGGTATTGTCACCCTGCTTATTTAACTTCTATACAGAGTACATCAAGTGAAATGCTGGGCTGGATGAAGCACAAGCTGGAATCAAGATTGCCAGGAGAAATATCAACAACCATGGGCTTCCCTGGTGGCTCAGACGGTAAAGTATCTGCCTGCAAAGTGGGAGACCTGGGTTCGATTCCTGGGTCCGGAAGTTCCCTTGGAGAAGGAAATGGCAATCCACTCCAGTGCTCTTGCCTGAAAAATCCCATGGATGGAGGAGCCTGATAGGCTACAGTCCATGGGGTCACAAAGAGTCGGACACGACTGAGTGACTTCACTCACTCAGATATGCAGATGATACCACTCTAATGGCAGAAATCAAAGAAGAACTAAAAAGCCTCTTGATGAGGGTGAAAGAAGAAAGTGAAAATGCTGGCTTAAACTTCAACATTCAAAAAAAAATAAGATCATGGTATCCAGTCCCATCACTTCATGGCAAACAGATGGGGGAAAAGTGGAAAAAGTAATAGATTTTATTTTCTTGGGCTCCAAAATCATTGTGGATGGTGACTACAGCCATGAAATTAAGAGATTCTTGCTCCTTGGAAGGAAAACTCTGACAAACCTAGACAGCATATTAAAAAGTAGAGACACCACTTTGCTGACATAGATCTGTCTAGTCAAAACCATAGATTTTTCAGTAGTCATGTATGGATGTAAGAGTTGAACCATAAAGAAGACTGAGCCCTGAAAAACTGATGGTTCTGAGTTGTGGTGTTGGAGAAAACTCTTGAGAGTCCCTTGGACTGCAAGGAGATCAAATCAATTAATCCTAAACGAAATCAACCCTGAATATTCATTGAAAAAACTGAAACTGAAGCAGAGACTCCAATACTTTGGCCACCTGATGCAAAGAGCTGACACATTGGAGAAGAGCCTGATGCTGGGAAAGACTGAGGGCAGAGGAGAAGGAAGCAACAGTGGATAAGATGGTTGGACCGACTCAATAGACATGAATTTGAGCAAACTCTGGGGGATAGTGAAGGACAGGGAAGCCTGCAGTTCTGCAGTCCATGGTGTCAGAAAACATCGGACACAACTTAATGACTGAACAACAACTATCCAGTCCAGACTAACTCTTCATCAGTAACAATGAAACTCTAAGACACTGAAGTAATAACTTCAAAAGCTTGAGAGAAAACAATGACCAACAAGATAATCTAAGGCAGAACTACAATTGTCTGGAGACATTTTTCAATCTATAAATCAGTAACTAGAGGTAGCTTGAAGAAAATAAATAGAAAAATTGCAATATATATCACAACAGAACATCAATAAAAGAGTTTTCAAATCAGTGAAGAAAGAAAGAAAATGAACTAGAAGGAAGGTCTTAATACACAGGATGGAATGTTATATAAATATATTGACAAATATTTGAATAAGTACAAACACTGAGTTAATAAAGCAAGGATTATGCTTACTTTGGAGATAAAAGTAATAGTGAAGCTAGACTTCTGGATTGTAGAACAACATATAGGAGTTTAGAAATCATCATTCTTTCTTAACAACAATATAAAGCTGAATAAACTGACAAAATAACAACTTTTCTTAGTCCATAAGAGAAGTGACATTACAGGGCAACACACTGCCCACTAAATTGGAAAGACAGACAGACAGCTACAGAGGATCACACCTTAGTGGAACAGAAATTCATGAGTAGAAATCTCCTAACGAATCACTACTGATTTAAACCCTTAAATGTAACTGATGAATTTCTGGAGGCTCAGTGTGGACAAATTTAAGAAATAAAAACTCCAAGGAGGCTCAGTCATGTGCGGTATCTCACTTAAGTGTTTTACCTCCAGGAGCTCTAACCATATCCTCATAGCAAGCATCACAGAAAAATCCCCTCAGACTTCCAACAGGGGAAGGAAAGAAAGGAAGCATTCTGAAATATGCCAGCGAGTTCTGTCCTTCTTTACAGGATCTATCCTTAGGAGAAACTATTCAACCAGAGCCTAAGCTACTTGTGATAAGGAAAATACACAACTCCAGCCCCCTCTAGTCATTCTGTCACATCTAGGAGAAAAAACTGAGAAGCATTGGTGAAATTCACAGTCCAGGGCATAGACTCAACAAAAGCTGAAACCAATTATAGAACTGTAGAACACTTCCTCATCCCCCACACCTTACCATGACATTACTAAAGTCCTATTTACTGAAGTTTCTTTTACCCAGTATATCATGTTTGCCATTAAAAAATTTGTTTTCAAAGCATGCTGAAAGGCAAAAGAAGTCATCAGATATGGCAGGAATGTTGGTATTAGCAGACTAGAAATGTAATTATTGGACCAGAGATGTCCCTACAGATCCCACAGATATCAAAATGGTAATTAAGAAACACTATCAATGATTTTATGCCTGTAAATTTGATAACCCAGATAAAATGAACAAATCCTTTGAGTACACAATCTACTAAAACTCACACAAGAAGAAATAGATGATCTAAATAGGCTTATATCTATCTATTGAAGATATGGAATTAAAATTAATAATCTTCCAAAACAGAAGATACCATGTCCAGATTGGCTCACTGATGAGTTCTATCAAGCACTTAAGGAAGAAATTATACCATTTTTTACAATCTCTTCCAGAAGATGAAATCAGAGGGAATACTTCCTAATTCATTTATGAGGACAGCATTATCGCTAGACAAACACAAGTAAAAAAACTATAGAATAATATTTCTCAAGAATAGAGATGCAAAAATACTCAACAAAGCATTAGTAAATTGTATCCCACAAAATATAAGACACAGACCTACATATTCTAGAAGTGGTTGAACAAACATGACCTGGGGGACAAAAATGAAACTCTCATAATACATAGGTAGTATCATAGTCTGATATGTAAGAAAATTCAAAATAGTATATACATTAATTACTGTGTTTAAAGAGCCTGGCAATGTTTTGATATACAAGATCAAAATTCAAAAATAAATGACAAAATTCCACTTACAGAAGGATGGAGAAGAAGCACATTTCCCTATTCTGATTATTAAGCATAATTTCAAACTCTGGATATCATATATGAAACAAGCATAAAGAGATTCTGAACTGGAGAATGAAATACAAACTTCTAGGATCAAAAGAATGACATGGAAGTGAGTTCCCAGGGTTTTCTTTTTGTCTCTTTTATCCCAGACTCAGGGCTGGCAAAGCCAGCAACTTAGAAACACCAACAGGTGAAGACCAAAAAATAGCCCCAACAAAGTTTAGTTCTTTCTAACCAAAGGACTGGGGTGGGGGAAACCTAGCAAAACTGAAAACTTTTGGACAGTAAATGTTCTACTCCAGCCTAACATCACACACACACACACTCACACACACACACACACCACACACCACACACACACACACACACACACACACCACACACACACACACACAC
>SJYT01002560.1:131697-301723 GCA_006410635.1 Cephalophus harveyi | reverse complement strand
CACACACACACACACACCACGCACACACACACCACACACACACACACACACCACACACCACACACACACACACACACACACACCACACACCACACACACACACACACACACCACACACACACACACACACCACACACACCACACACACCACACACGAATAAATGTTCTATTCCAGCTAAACATCACACACACACAACGGAGTTCCATTCCCACCAGAAAAAGATGAATGAGGAGCCTAGACATTCATATTCACCAGGATATAATGAGGTATCTCAGCCCTCTACTAAGATTGTGTCAGGAAAGCCTGAGTAGGAAACTGAAACTTTCATCTCTGCCAGTCCCCATCTGACAATAATAAGGTAGTACCCTCACAATTCTCCTTTACCCAACAGAGCAGTTATGGAGAAAGCCAGCTACACAGAAGATTTAAGGAAGATCGAGTCTCATAATGGAATACCCCAAAGTCAAAGATTCAACTAAAAAGTCACTCATCATAACAAGGGCCAGAAAAATATCAACTTGAGAAAAAACAAATAATAGTCACTAATGCCAAAATGAGAGGGATTTTGGAAGTTTGGAATTATCTGACAAGGATTTTAAGGCGATCACCATAAAAATGCTTCAACAAGCAATCAAAAATGTAGTTGAAAATTTTTTTTTAATAGAAAGTCTCAGCAAAGAAATAGAAGGTACAAGGAAGAAACAAATGGAAATCTTGAACTGAAAAATACACCCCAAATAAACTCAATAAATGAGCTCAACAGTAGAATGGAGGGGATATGTGAAGAATCACTAAAATTGTGGCTAAAACAAAAGAAAAAACATTCTAACATTGAGAAAGAATGGACTAAAAAAAAATGAATAGAGACTCATGAGTTATGGAACTGTAACAAAAGATCTAATATTTATATAGTCAGAGTCTTAGAAGTAAAGGAGAGAAAAGGTGGTACTGAAAAAATATTTGAAGGAATACTGACAAGCTTTTTCAAATTTGGCAAAACACCCAAACATATACGTTCCAGAAGTGTTTGAGAAGACAACAAAGTAGAGACAACAACAAAGACATCTGCACCAATGTATATAATAATAAAATTTCTGAAAACTAAGAACAAAGGAAAAAAAATGAAAGTAGTAAGAGAGGAATGGCACCTTACTTATAGCAGAAGACCAATTCAACTTATAGCCAATTTATTATCATAAACTATAGAGGTTAGAATGAAAAAAATTAAGTGCTAATGAAAGAAACTGTCAACCATGAATTCTATATCCAGCAAAAGTATTTTTCAGGAGTAAAGAGAAAATTGAGACATACTCAGATGAAAGGAAACTAAGAGAACTAATTATCAACAGACATATCCTAAATGAATGGCCAGAGGAAATTTCTTAAACATAAAATAACTAATAAAAGAAAGCATATTGAAACATCAAAAAGCAAGGAAATAAAACAAGATAAGTAAAAAATATGGATAAACAGAATACATGTTCCTTCTCCTAAGTTTCATAAACTATGATCATAGCAAAACTTACAAGGCTATCTGATGTGGTTCTTAAAATATGTAGAAGAAATACTTAAAATAATTGTATAATTAACAAGGAGAGTAAAGAGACATAAAGGGAAAAAGATTTCTACTCTTCATAGCAATTCATATGATTATGCCATAGATTTTGTCATTACCAATAATTTTATCAATTCCATGATAGTAATTTCAAACATCCCATTTTTTCAGTATCAACTCTAGGTCCATTATGCAAAAATTTTTTTTATTCCACTGAAAGCACCAATCACTGAAGCAACTATATTTTCCAAGTCCAGACTCTGCCCTCTGTTCTGTTTCTGCATCCCTTCTGACCTAGTTAGATTCCACAGATCATCATTATAAGCATTCCTATGGTTACATCTCAATTTCCTTGCTGCCCTTCTCTTTATTCTCATCTAACAAAAATAACTTATGGTTGAAAGCACTTTTCAGCTTAGGTACACCTATACTCTAATATCAAACTGTGTCTTGAGAAAAACCAGATATGTTGACTACTATCACTTTAGGTTATGACAGCAGTCTTCAAGTTTGCCTACATAGATGCCCAGATATACTATATTTTCCTAGTAAATTCATTTTTTAAACCTTCCAATCCATCCTTATGTCTCATAAAGAATGAGTAAACTGTGGTCTATAGAGATTTGAAAAGTTTATCATTGTCATATATATTATTGTTAACTAAGCTCAAAACCAGAATTTATATTCCATTAACTAATTGTTGACTACAGCCAAAAGCACCTAGTTCCCATGCAGTTGTCCAAACAAGAATAATCCATCCTTATGTCTCATAAAGAATGAGTAAACTGTGGTCTATAGAGATTTGAAAAGTTTATCATTGTCATATATATTATTGTTAACTAAGCTCAAAACCAGAATTTATATTCCATTAACTAATTGTTGACTACAGCCAAAAGCACCTAGTTCCCATGCAGTTGTCCAAACAAGAAAATCAAATATCATAATGGTATCCGGTCCCATCACTTCATGGGAAATAGATGGGGAAACAGTGGAAACAGTGTCAGACTTTACTTTTTTGGGCTCCAAAATCACTGTAGATGGTGATTGCAGCCATGAAATTAAAAGACGCTTACTCCTTGGAAGAAAAGTTATGACCAACCTAGATAGCATATTCAAAAGCAGAAATTACTTTGCCAACAAAGGTCCATCTAGTCAAGGCTATGGTTTTTCCAGTAGTCATGTATGGATGTGAGAGTTGGACTGTGAAGAAGGCTGAGCACCACAGAATTGATGCTTTCGAACTGTGGTGTTGGAGAAGACTCTTGAGAGTCCCTTGGACTGCAAGGAGATCCAACCAGTCCATTCTGAAGATTAGCCCTGGGATTTCTTTGGAAGGAATGATGCTAAGGCTGAAACTCCAGTACTCTGGCCACCTCATGCAAAGAGCTGACTCATTGGAAAAGACTCTGATGCTGGGAGGGATTGAGGGCAGGAGGAGAAGGGGACGACAGAGGATGAGATGGCTGGATGGCATCAGTGACTCCATGGACATAAGTCTGAGTGAACTTCCAGGAGTTGGTGATGGACAGGGATGCCTGGCATGCTGCGATTCATGGGGTCGCAAAGAGTCGGACACGACTGAGCAACTGAACTGAACTGAACTGAATTCATACTGGATTTATTGTATCTGGGAAAATATCTAAAGGGGCACAAATTATTTTTTCATTTAAAAATATTTATTGAGTGCTTTCTATTTATCAAACACTCATCTAGGTATTTGTGAGCTTCTTGAGCTTCACTAAAAGAAACAAGAACACTACCCTGTTAGATTGTACATTCTATTGTGGAGGGCAAACAATTTGAAAAGAGGAAAAAATAAGAGTAAGTAAGCAAGAAATTTTAAACAATGCTAAGTGCTATGCAGAGAATTAAAATATGGTGATTTGATAATGAATTTGTGGCTGATTTTAAATTGGTCAAGGGACTTCCCAGGTGGTCCAGTGGTTGAGAATCCACTTTCCAATTCAGGGGACTCCAGTTCCATCTCTGGTTGGGGAACTAAGATCCTACATGTTGCAGGGCAGCTAAGCCCAAACCCTGCAACCACTGAGCCTGCATACCCCAACTAAAGAGCCCCCATGCCACAGCAAAGAGCCCACACACTGCAGCAAAGATCCACACACCACAAATAAGACCTGATGTGGTCAAAAGTAAATAAATAATAAAAATAAAATAAATTGATCAGAAGAAACCTCTGTGTAGAGGGAACATTTATGGAGAAGGAAATGGCAACCCACTCCAGTATTCTTGCGTGGAGAATCCCATGGACAGAGGAGCCTGGTGGGCTGCCGTCCATGGGGTCAGAGTTGAACATGACTGAAGCGACTTAGCATGCATGTATGCATGCATTGAAGAAGGAAATAGCAACCCACTCCAGTATTCTTGCCTGGAGACTCCCAGGGACAGAGGAGCCTCGTGGGCTGCCATCTATGGGGTCACACAGAGTCAGACATGACTGAAGTGACTTAGCAGCAGCAGAGGGAACATTTCAAGTAAAGTATAAATGACCCAAGTGAAAATGAAGTTTGAACATTCGAAGTGCAATGGGAACAATAAAAAGTTTTAAACAGAAAGTCATACTCTAATTTACCTAATAATAAGATAATTCCAGCAAATCTAGGGGGACTAAACTAGAGAGGAGTAAGAGAATTAGCAGAAAACCTTGCTAAAATGTTTTATCAATAGTAGTCCAAGTGCAGTATGATGCTGGCTTAGGTGGCAGTAATAAGGAATGAGAAGAATGGGCAGATTAGGGAAGTAATTGATGTGTTAAAGAGTAATTTGTTGTTGGGTCAAGAGAAATGTGAAGACAATGCCAATATAAGAATTTTTTAAAAAGAGAAGAAGCTCAGCTAAACTGCAGCTACCTATAGTTTTGAGGTTGTTCCAGCATCCCAGTAAGAAACAAGCCAGACCACTTGAAAAAGCAAATACAAAACAATGAAAAAAATCAGCAAGTACTGCTGCTGCTGCTGCTAAGTTGCTTCAGTCGTGTCCGACTCTGTGCGACCCCATAGATGGCAGCCCACCAGGCTCCCCATCCCTGGAATTCTCCAGGCAAGAACACTGGAGTGGGTTGCCATTTCCTTTTCCAGTGCATGAAAGTGAAAAGTGAAAGTGAAGTCGCTCAGTCATGTCCAACTCTTCGCGACCCCATGGACTGCAGCCTACTAGTACTAAATATCAAATAATATTTCAGAAGCACTGCTATCAAATATCAAAACCTGCTACTTGAGGGACAAGAAATGTCATCAATTTTGAAAGGAACAGTGTTGACCATGTGTAGATTCCTGAACTGCCAATTGTAACATTTCCTACTTTAAAAAAAACCTTAACATTGAAATCTTTCACTAAATACACAGATAAATAACTATCAGTACTTTATTTTTACCTGATTCTTAGTCAGCTATGAAAACTTCATACTCTATGAAGTGATAATTAAAATCAATGCATTTAATCAAATATTTATATTAATTAACTTCATAATAATAATGTAAGAATGCTATATCTCTGGGCTTCCCTTATGGCTCAATGGGTAAAGAATCCACCTGTAATGTAGGAGACACAGGAGACTCAGGTTTGATCCCTGAGTCTGGAATGTCCCCTAGAGTAGGAAAAGGCAGCCCACTCCAGTATTATTGCCTGGACAGAGGAGCCTGCCAGGCTACAGTCTGACAGGTCACAAAGAGTTGGAATGACTGAGTGACTAAGGACACAAGCTAAACCTCTAGTTTCATTCATTAGTCTCAGGATTGTGTCAGAGGCTCAAAAGACACAAATCTAGAATAAATCTTATATTTGTGTAAGAAAATACATGCATGAAAGACTCAAATGAATTCAAAATATGATATGAATGCTGGTATGATATAGAAAGCATGACATACAGGGCTGCAATGAAAAGAAAAGATTTCAGAGCCAAAAGATCTAGGGATAAAATCCAGGTCTGCCACTTACTAACTAGGTGATCTTGTAAAAATTACAAAATCTTTCTAAGATGCAATGTCCTTATTTTAAAAATTGAGATAATAATTACTTCACATAGTCACTGTGTTAAATGGTATAGGTTAACACACCTAGCAATGGATGACAATGAATGAATAATCCATAAATAAGGATCACATCAAGTAAGCAAATATAAGCTTCCACTACCAGTGCAAAAGAACACTTATAAATCAACAACAATGGATGAATGTTACCTCCTTGTCTACTATTATGATGGAGACAGACTCGAGGAATCACTTGTGTATAGTAGGGCTTATTTTTGCGGGATTTAGGAACATTAGAGTACAAGAAAGACCATAAATGCCTCAGCATCAGACATACACAAGTTTATTAATATCCTATTGAAAATCCCATGGGAGAAAATCTAATGAGATTGAGAAAATTAGATGTGTTTTCATGTTCCTACATGATTATGCTTCCTTAGATATTTATTAAGGTCTCAAGGGCTTCATTTATTCTCTTCATTATTTACATACATATTATAACTACAAAGATCTAATTAGGTTTGAAACTTGATTTGAACCAATATAATTAACATAGGCTATGCTGTGACCATCTGTGACATTTCTGAGGAACAATCATGACTAGGTACCTAGAACTATTTTCTTGAGCTCTGTCCTCTGGTTCCTGTTTAGGCACACCTGGGAAACTGCGGGAAGAGTCAGATGCTTTTCTCTGTGTCAAAATGACCCACAGTTTAATTCAGACTTGACATTTCCCACTTATCATAGTGTTTCTTCAGATCCTGAATTCTTGAGAGAGATGTTGAATTATCAAAGACACTTATATCCCATAATAAAAAGGAAGCAGACTCATACAGAACAAACTAGTAATTACCAGTGGAGAGAGGGAAGCAGGGAGGGGCAATACGAGGGTAGAGGAGTAAAGGTAAAAGCTATTAGTATAAAATAAGCTAATACAACACAGGGAATATAGCCAATATTTTATAATAACTGTAGTGGAATATAACCTTTAAAAATGTGAATTACTGTATTATACACCTGTATATGATATTGTACTGTCAGGCGAGTGTATACTCCTTGGTTCTGTCTCATCACAACAAAGATTTGGAGTGATGGACATTAAAGCCCTCGGAGTGTCACAGCTCTCGGGTCTTGAACAGACCGTGTTAGAGCTCTAAGGTCTCAAACAGACCGTGTTATAGCTCTTAGACAAATCAGTGTTACAGCTCTGTGTTAGAGCTCTATTTTATTTAGAAAATAGCAGGAAAATTCATCCTCGAGGCGTGAGGGCATGTCAACCCAAAGACGCAAAGAGAAGAGTGCCCCAGCGCGAGAGAGAGAAAGAGGGAGACCCCTGGCCCTTTGGCTCCTGCTCCTCTTTTTATATGGTTTTTTCTCCCCCTGGGCCTGCCCTAAGTAAATGGACAGGGAAGCCTGGCGTGCTTCAGTTCATAGGATCTCAAAGAGTCAGACGCGACTGAACTGAGCTAAATTGAGTACATCCAAGGGGATGCTAGCCAGGAGTGTTGCTTGTTCTACCTGAGGTCCTCACTGCAGTCCTTGGACCTTCCTTTGTTCTATTTTCACGGGCTTTTCTCTTTCTTGTCTTTTAGCCACCACCATTCTGGACTCCTGTTTCCTATTCTAACTACCTAACGGTACAGAAACTATACTTCAATTTAAGGAAAAAAAAAAGATATTTCTTTCTTTCCCTGCCCAAATTTATGTCCATCGCAATCTTCCTTTTCTAGATAAGCCAAGAATCTCTTCCTTGTTCCTGACTTCCATGTGGCCTATTGTTAGTTACTGTTTGTACTGCTTTGAAATTACTTTACTAAAAAAAATTTTTTAGACAATTCCATGTGAGTATGTATTAATTGCCTTCATTCTTTGTAATGATTCACAATATTCCAGAGTATCTAATGAGTTTTTTTTTTTTTTTTTAACAATGCAGCCGTTAGTGCTTCACTGAAAATGAAAGTGAAAATCTTAGTCTCTCAGTCATATCTGACCCTATGGACTGTGGCCCGTCTGGCTCCTCTGTCCATGGGACAGAGAGGGTAACAGACAGGAAGCCCAGAGGTCTCCAAACGGAGGAAATAGATTGCAAGTGTCAGACATTTTTTTTCCTCTCTCTTAAGCAGCAGGAGGAAACAAACTAGTGATATATTTTTTTCCCTTCTCTATACAAATTTAAAAGGTTTCTCTTAAAATATTGTGTTGCCATAATGACACCTGGTCCCACCTGAAGTTAACTGTTCTCAAACCTTGAGTTAACCAATGCATTTTTCTTATGGAAATGTTTGTCTTAAAGCTATGTTAATATGCTATGCATTTACCCCAGACTCTGTCTTCAAGTCAGTTCTGCCTAACGGCTCAGAACCAACTTGACAAACTAGTATTTTATACTCAGACATTGTTTCCCTAATCTATGTAAATGAAACTATTTGTATGGTAATCTCCCTTTGTACAAGATTCAAGTCAATCATTTTATGGCCCAGGATGACTCTTCTGGTGCCAAAATTATCCCCAAATGCATCTTATGGATGAGGGGCCTGGTGCCATTATCTGAGTTTTAAGACATTCCTTTCTTTCATTAACAGACTGCTAGTGACTATACAACATCCAGCTAAAAGCTAGCAGGGGGGTATTCTTTCTGCCCCCTTCTGATGTCTATGTCAGAAGCTTTCTCTATCTCCTTTATACTTTAATAAAACTTTATTACACAAAAGCTCTAAGCGATCAAGCCTCGTCTCTGGCTCCAGATTGAATTCTTCTCCTCCAGAGGCCAAGAATCCCAGCGTCTTTTTGTAGTTCAGCAACAACCATTCAGGATTCTCTAGGCAAGAGTAATGAAGTGGGTTGCCATGCCCTTCTCCAGGGCATCTTCCTGACCCAAGGATTGAAACCAAGACTCCAACACTGCAGGAAGATTCTTTACCATCTGAGACACCAGTACCAGTAGTCCTCTGGGATGTACTCAATTCAGCTCAGTTCAGTTGCGTCTGACTCTTTGTGATCCTATGAACTGAAGCACGCCAGGCTTCCCTGTCCATCAACAACCCCTGGAGCTTACTCAAATTCATGTCCATTGAGTCGGTGATGCCATCCAACCATCTCATCCTCTGTCGTCCCCTTCTCCTGCCTTCAATCTTTCACAGCATCAGGGTCTTTTCAAATGAGTCAGTTCTTTGCATCAGGTGGCCAAAATATTGGAGTTTCAGCTTCAGCATCAGTCCTTGCAGTCCTTTATGAATATTCAGGACTGATTTCCTTTAGGATTGACAGGTTGGATCTCCTTGAAGTCCTAGGGACTCTCAGTTCAACCCACAGTTTGAACACCAACACCACAGTTCAAAAGCATCAGTTCTTCAGTGCTCAGCTTTCTTTATAGTCCAGCTCTCACGCCCATGCATGTCTACTGGAAAAACCATAGCTTTGACTAGATGGACCTTTGTTGGCAAAGCAATATCTCTGCTTTTTAATATGCTGTCTAGGTTGGTCATAGTTTTTCTTCCAAAGTGCAAGCGTCTTTTAATTTCATGGCTGCAGTCACCATCCTCAGTGATTTTGGAGCCACCCTCCCAAAATAAAGTCTCTCACTGTTTGCATTGTTTCCTCATTTATTTGCCATGAAGTGATGGGACCAGATGCCATGATTTTAGTTTTCTGAATGTTGAATTGTAAGCCAACTTATTCACTCTCCTCTTTCATTTTCTTCAAGAGGCTTTTTAGTTCTTCTTTGCTTTCTGTCAACTGCGTATCTGAGGTTATTGATATTTCTTGTGGCAAACTTGATTCCAGCTTGTGCTTCATCCAGTCCAGCATTTCTCATGATGTACTCTGCTGCTGCTGAGTCACTTCAGTCGCATCTGACTCTGTTCGACCCCACAGACGGCAGCCCACCAGGCTCCCCCGTCCCTGGGATTCTCCGGGCAAGAACACTGGAGTAGTTTGCCGTTTCCTTCTCCAATGCATTAAAGTGAAAGTGAAAGTGAAAGTGAAGTTGCTCAGTCGTGCCTGACTCTTAGCGACCCCATGGACTGCAGCCTACCAGGCTCCTTCTTCCGTGGGATTTTCCAGGCAAGAGTACTGGAGTGGGTTGCCATTGCCTTCTCCGATGTACTCTGCATATAAGTTAAATAAACAGGTGACAATATACAGCCTTGACATATTCCTTTCCCAATTTGGAACCAGTCTGTTGTTCTATGTCCAGTTCTAACTTTTGCTTCTTGACCCGCACACAGATTTCTCAGGAGGCAGGTCAGGTGGTCTGGTATTCCCATCTCTTGAAGAATTTTCCACAGTTTATTGTGATCCACACAGTCAAAGGCTTTGGCATAGTCAATAAAGTAGAAGTAGACATTTTTCTGGAACTATCTTGCTTTTTCAATGATCCCATGGATGTTGGCAATTTGATCTCTGGTTCTTCTGCCTTTTCTAAAACCAGCTTGAACATCTGGAAGTTCACAGTTCACGTAGTGTTGAAGCCTGGCTTGGAAAATTTTGAGCATTGCTTTACTAGCATGTGAGATGAGTGTAATCGTGTAGTAGTTTAAACATTCTTTGGCATTGCCTTTCTTTGGGATTGGAATGAAAACTGACCTTTTCCAGTCCTGTGGCCACTGCTGAGTTTTCCAAATTTGCTTGCATATTGAGTGTAGCACTTTCACAGCATCATCTTTTAGGATTTGAAATAGCTCAACTGGAATTTCATCACCTCCACTAGCTTTGTTCATAGTGATGCTTTCTAAGGCCCACTTGGCTTCACATTCCAGGATGTCTGGCTCTAGGTGAGTGATCACACCATCGTGATTATCTTGGTTGTGAAGATCTTTTTTGTATAGTTCCTCTGTGTATTCTTGCCACCTCTTCTTAATAGCTTCTGCTTCTGTTAGGTCCAGACCATTTTTGTCCTTTATCGTGCCCATCTATGCATGAAATGTTCCCTTGGTATCTCTAATTTTCTTGAAGAGATCTCTAGTCTTTCTCATTCTATTGTTTTCCTCTATTTCTTTCCATTGATCACCGAGGAAGGCTTTCTTATCTCTCCTTGCTATTCTTTGGAACTCTGCATTCAGATGGGTATATCTTTCCTTTTCTCCTTTGCCTTTCTCTTCTCTTCTTTTCACAGCTATTTGTAAGTCCTCCTTAGATAACAATTTCCCCTTTTTCCATTTCTTTTTCTTGGGGATGGTCTTGATCCATGCCTCCTGTACAATGTCATAAACCTCTGTTCATAGTTCTTCAGGCACTGTATCAGATCTAATCCCTTGAATCTATTTTTCACTTCCACTGTATAATCATAAGGGATTTGATTTAGGTCATACCTGAATGGTCCAGTGGATTTCCCTACTTTTTTCAATATAAGTCTGAATTTGGCCATAAGGAGTTCATGTTTTGAGCCAAAGTCAGCTCCCGCTCTTATTTTTGCTGACTGTATAGATCTTCTCCATCTTTGGCTGCAAAGAAAATAATCAATCTGATTTTGGTATTGACCATCTGGTGATGTCCATGGGTAGAGTGTTCTCTTGTGCCAGAGGCTCCTGGACACTCACGGGCAAGTCTGGGTCAGTCTCTTGTGGGGTCACTGCTCCCTTCTCCTGGGTCCTAGTGTACAGAAGCTTTTGTTTGTGCCCTCCAAGAGTCTGTTTCCTCAGTCCTGTTTAAGTTCTGGTGGCTCTATGATGGGGTTAATGGCAACCTCCTCCAAGAGGGCTTATGCCATACCTAGGTCTACTGCACCCAGAGCCCCTGGCCCTGCAGTGGTCCACTGCTGACCCGTACCTCTACAGGAGACACTTAAACACAGTTCTGACTCAGTCCCTGTGGGGTCTATGGGTCCTGGTGTGTACAAGCTTTGTTTGAGCCCTCTGAGCATCTCTGGTAGGCATGGGGTTTGTTTCTAAACATGATTTTGCCCCTCCTGCCTGGATGTACTCTAAGAAGTAGAATTACTGGGTCAAAAGATTTATGCAATTTAAATTCCAATAGATACTGCCAAATTAAACTTTTAAAAAAATGTATCATTTTAAAATAAAGTTTTACATTAATAATCTATTAGATTAAATTTTTGTTTATTTGATCTATTAAGTTCTAAAAGTCTTGCATTATGATTGTAGATTTTTCAGTGTTTCATATTCTTATCAGATTTTGCTTTAATATTTAGACACTGTATTATCAGTTATATAAATTTTTAACACTACTCTAAAGTCCATGCAAATTACACCTTTTGTTTTTATAAACCCTTTAAAAATATCTGTGTTGATTTGTTTTTCATCTGTGATATCTGAGCATATTCATTCCCTCACTCCTTAATTAATCATTGGTATTATCAGCCTTATCCATGTATACATCCTATTTCTGTTCTTTCACATCTCAAATTGTAAAGCTTTGTTTACATTATCTCCCAATTTCTGGAATTATTTTGTTTCTATAATTTTGTTTGCTCATTCCATCTTCTTGTGTTTTTGTGTTTCCTTAGTTTCTCTCTCTCTTCATCCAGAAAAATATGGATTGTGAGAAATAAAAATGTTGGTGTGTTTCCATGATATGAAAATGTCTCTAGATTCCCTCTTACTTGAATCATATAGTTTTAAAATACAGAATTTTATAGATAAGAATTTCCCACCTCATAACTTAAGAGTTGCTTCCTATCTTCTTGCCTCCTACATTGCTGATGAAAAGTGTGATATCAATATTTTGTCCTTTTGGAGATAGACATTGCTACTTATAGAAACTTTCAGAGTGTTTCTATGTTTAATCACACAGTTTTAAAGATAGCACTTTTGTGTCACTCCTCATACTTGGTACTGAAGGAGATCTTTCTCACTGCAGACTCTTGTCTGGTCAGCACTAAAATGTTTTCTTTAATTATCATTAAGCATTACTTCTCATCTCTCACTTCTCCATTTTCACTCTGTCTTCTGTGACTCCCACTGAATAAATGTTGAAGCTTCTTGATCTGTCTTTCACAGCTTTTACCTTTTCTTTTATTCTTCACCTCTTTGACTTTTTGTGCTACATCTTAGGCATATTCTTCAGTTTTGTTTTTCATATCACTAATAGAGTCCTCCCTCCCTGTGTCCATTTTGATGTTTAACTCACCTGTTGAGGGTTTGTTTTTTTTTATTTCAACAATAAACTTCTCCAATATTTTAAGTTGATTTTTATACATGTAATATACTCTTATTTTCCTCTGAGTATATTAATTATACTTATTCTAAAGTCTTCATTCTAGTTACTTTATTAACTCCTTTCCTTAGACATTTTATCTTCTGATGATTACATTTACTGTTTTCTTTCATAGCTTTGGGTTTTATTTTTTTCTTGATGATTAACTCTTTCTTGTTATTTGGTCAACTTTATGTTTTCAATTATCTATTAACCTTTATGTGGATGCCATAAACATTTACCAAAGCTACCTCAGTGCCTCTGAGACAAGATGTATTGTCAGAAAGGAATTCCAAGGGGCTGGGCTTCTGGATTTTTTCCTATTCTTATCCTCTCTGGATGCTGCTAGCTGCTTGGAATGCTACCTTTGCTACTTGGACCCAAATAATCCTTTGCAATTCCCTCCCAGTGGAAAAGACTGAAACAGATTCCTGTTTGAAGTAAGTTAGACTGGAACAGATTAAAGTGCCTAATTTCTCTATTGAGATATCTCAGAAAATGACCCTATTTATTGTCCAGTAGATTTCTTCTCACCTTTACTACTGCTTACAAAGCTCTATCACTCTAAAACTTTTTCAGTAGTTTTCTCCTTTACCTTTGCTTCAATTCAGTTTCATCTGCTTTTTACCTTTCTAGGAATACTAGTAATTTGGACCCATTAAATATCCTTCTCTGGTTTTTTAGAATTGCTATTAGTTCACTGATTTCATATACATTTCTTATCATGAATTTGGATCAGGAACAAGAAGTTACAATATTCTCTCAGGTTGTCACTTTAATCCAATCTCTAGGTGGGAGTCATGGACTCTGTCTTTATAGATGTCTTGTTTAATCCCTGTTGGACAGGAGAAAGCACACTTGACCCTGAAGTCAAGTGAAAAAGGGAGATTGTGAGACAAACTGTAAAATAATTAAGGGCAAGCAGAGAATGCAGTGAGAGAAATCAAAAACAATGAGACTATTACTTCAAAACATCCAATCTAAAAAGGAAGAGATGTTTTGGAAATAAGAGGTGTTAATGGAGAGAAACTGTAAAAAGGGATAGTGCTTCCCTCTCTTCACACTGTGAGTTTTAAAATACAAATAAGAGGATTCCATGGAGGAGAGAGGTTCAATTGTGTCCAGGATTTCAGGAATATTGGGGAAAGGAAGAGTGGGAAGGGTGTTCCCAGAAGTAGTAGACATAGGGGATGTATAGCAGAGAAACAAACTTGGGCCAAAGTGAGGAAGTCAGAGTATGAGAAGAAAGGGGGAAATGGCATATGGATTTGCCCAAGGCAAGGCTGAAAAGCAAAATTTCACACATTGGAAAGAAGAAGGTAGAGGAAAGAAAGTTGGACAGAGATTGTGTTTGCAAGTAGAAGAGACATAACTAGCTCCAAAATTCAAGATGAAAACTTTATGCGTTATGCTTCTAACTCAGAAAGCTTTCTGCTAGATACTAGGGTTTATGAACACCAAATTGGTGGTGCAATAGAGGAAGAGGATCAAGGAACATGGAGGTTAGTGAGAAAGCCAGAGAAAGAGTAGTTTAGAACAACAACAAAAAAGATCTCACAAGCATAAAATGAGAAAGGAGGTTGTATTATTTTTTCCATAGAAATCTGGTTAAAGAGAGAAATTGTGCAAATGCATCTTTATTTTGTGCAAATTTGGAGACAAGTGATTAATGAAAGCCGAAAAAGGAAGGAAGAAAAGAGAGAAAGAAAAGGGACTGAGGGAGGGTGAGGAAGGAAGGAAAATAGAAAGGAGACTGAATCCTCCTGGTCTGCCAGAGAAAAACAGAAAAGGTGCATAAGGAAACTTTCATGGACTTAGTTGACATAATAGTATGATTACAGTATGAGGACCAGGAATCAAAAGGCATGAATTGAAATCAACACTCCAGCATTTACTAATTGTCTAACCTTGGGAAAGTCTATGAAAGTCTATTTGAATCTTATATTCCATATTTGTAAAATATGGATAAAATCAGATCGGGATTTTCTTGAATATCTAGTGGGATAATATGCTACAAGGATTATTTAGATTGTACTATGTTACATTGCTTCACAATGATACTAGAAATATTAGTTGATCCTCTTTAGAGAATGCCAGAAAATGACACATTATTCTTCAAAATGACTGATAAAGAAAAAGAAACAAGTATTTGTCTTAACTTTCCTTTATCAAATATACTGTGAGGTACTTAGATAGTTGATGAAAAAAAAATCTTTATAAAATAGTTACAGTTGATAAACACAGAAGAAATAATAAAATTAGAACCTCATCATTTTATAACCATCAACTAAACAGTGAATCTAGACAATCATTATCAAGGGCTTTTTAATCATTAAATGAAAAAATATGAGGAACTTTATACTGAATGAGTCTGAACCCACTTACTAATTTTAAAGTCATAGAAAGGACAGCCAGACATTAAGTGCCTCATGATATGATGCAATAGGAAGTATAAACCTTACTATAAAATTTCTTACCAAAAAAATCTAACCTGAATCTGATTAAGACTTTATCTGGATGTGCCTATCAGTTCACAGGTCACACAGAGGTCATAGGAACACATTAGAAGAAATAGTTATGTAATCAGTGAAACACATAATGTATAAAATTCTAGAGGACTAAATAGCCAATTTCTTCAACAAAAATTGTATGAACAAGAGAAAAGGAAGTTATAGCTTTAAAAGACATGATATACAACAACTAAATGAAATGAGTAGAGCTTTTTTAGATTTTAATAACACAATTGTAAAAATATTCTAAAACAATTGGGGAAATTCAAACACCAAATTAAAAAAAAAAAACAACACTTATTTATGGCTGCACTGGGTCTTCATTGCTATGCACAGGCTTTCTGTAGTTGCAGCAAGCGGGGACTGCATTGTGGTACCCGGTCTTCTCATTGCATTGGCTTCTCGTCTTTCAGAGCATGGGCTCTAGACTTGGGCTCAGCAGTTGTGCACACAGGCTTAGTTGCTCCACAT
Organism: Cephalophus harveyi; assembly: GCA_006410635.1. NCBI lineage: Eukaryota > Metazoa > Chordata > Mammalia > Artiodactyla > Bovidae > Cephalophus > Cephalophus harveyi. The sequence goes on along the minus strand of SJYT01002560.1, from coordinate 286,048 downwards.
GTGGGATCTTCCCAGACCAGGGATCAAACCCATGTCCCCTGCATTGACAGTGGATGCTTAACCACTAGACCACAGGGAAGTCCCTCAAACACCAGATATTTGATATTAAAGAATTATCAGTTTGGGGGTTATTAAAGATATTGGTTTCCCAGGGTCTCAGTGGTAAAGAATCTGCTCACCAATGCAGGAGACACAGGTTTGATCCCTGGGTTGGAAAGTTCTCCTGGAGGAGGAAATGGCAACTCCCTCCAGTATTCTTGCCTGGAAAATTCCATGGACCGAGGAGCCTGGTAGACTACAGTCCATGATGTCACAAAGAGTTGGACACAATTGAGCAATGAAACCACCACCACCAATGCTATTGTGATCACGTCTTTATGAGTCCTTATAAGGTGTATACTGAATTGTTTGTAGATGAAATAAAACAATTCCTGGGATTTGTGCCAAATTCAGATTGTAGATGGGAATGCTTAAGACACACCAAAATGCTACTAGTACTCATCAATGAATTTGGTAAAGTTGCACAATACAAAATTAATATATAGAAATCTGTTGCAGTTCTATATGATAACTATGAACTATTAGAGAAATTAAGAAAATAATCCCATTGACCCTTGCATCAAAAAGAATAAAATAACTTGGAATAAATCTCTGTGGAATTTAAAGACCTATACTCTGAAAATGATAGTACACTGACAAAAAAAACTGAAGACAGTACAAACATATGAAAGATATACCTTGTTCATGTGTTAGAAGAATTAATACTTTAAAATGATCATATTGCCCAAAGCAATATATAGATTGAATTTAATCCCTATAAAAATGCCAGTAGCATTTGAAAAGACCCTGATGCTGGGAAAGAGAGAAGGCAGGAGGAGAAGGGGACAACAGAGGATGAGATGGTTGGATGGCAGCACCAACTCAATGCACATGAGTTTGAATAAACTCCAGGAGTTGGTAATGGACAGGAAGGCCTGGCGACCTGCAGTCCATGGGGTTGCAGAGTCGGGCATGACTGAGTGACTGAACTGAGAATAAATAATTCTAAAATTTGTATTTAAACAAAAAGACCCCAAGCAGAGAAGACAATTTTGAGAAAGAAGAACTGAGGTTGAGATATAAACGCTCCTTGATTTCAAACTGTACCACAAGTCTACTGTCATCAAAACAGTATGATATTGGCACAAAAACAGACACACAGATTGAGAGAACAGTATAAATAGTTCAGAAACAAACCCACTCACTCATGGTCATTTAATCTACAACAAAGGAAGCAAGACAATACAATGAGGAAGAGATAGTCTCTTCAATAAATGATGCTGGAAAAACTGGATAGCTGCATACGAGAAAATTAAAACATTCTCTCACACTATATACAAAAATAAACTCAGATGGACTAAAGAACTAAATGAAGACTGAAAACCATAAAGTTAATAGAAGAAAACATAGGCAGAACATTCTTTGACATAAATTATAGCATTAGTTTTTTGGATCTATCTCCTAAGGTAAAGGAAACAAAAGCAAAATTAAACAAAGGGGACCTAAGTAAACTGAAAAGCTTTTGTACAGCAAAGGAAACCATCAACAAAATTAAAAGACAACCTACTGAATGGTGGAAAGTATATGACTGATAGGGGTTAATATCCAAAATATGTAAGCAGTTGATACAGCTCAACATTAAAAAAAAAAAAAAAAACTAAAAAATGAGCAGAAGACCTGAATAAACATTTTTCCAAATGTATATAGGTTGCCTACAGGCACATGAAAAGATGTTCAACTTTGCTACTCACCGGATAAATGCAAATCAAAACCTCACATCTGTCAGAATGAATATAGTCAAAAAGACCACACTTAACAAATTGTGGCAAGGATATGGAGAAAGGAAGCCTTTGTACACTGTTGGCGGGAATGTAAATTGGTGCAGTCAATTTACAGTGGAAACAGTTTGGAGGTTTCTTTAAAAACTAAAAATAGAACTACTCTATGATCCAGCAATTCCACTCCTGGGTATATATCCAAAGAAAATGAAAACACTAACTCACAAAGGTATATGAATCCCAGTGTTTACAGCAGCAGTATTTACAACAGCCAAGATATGGAAGCAATCTAAGTGTCCATCAATAGGTGAATGGATAAAGAAGAAGTGGTGTATATATATACACCATGAAATATTACTCAGCTGTAAAAAAGTAAATTTTGCCATTTGCAACAATATGAATGGACTTAGAGGATATTATGCTTAGTGAAATAAGCCAGACAGAGAAAGACAAATACTGTGTGTTATCACTTATATGTGGAATCTAAAAAATAAATGAATATAACAAAACAGAAACAGACTCACAGATATGAAGAATAAACTCGTGGTTACTAGTGGGGAAAGGGAAAATAGAAGGGACATGATAGGGAATTTAGGGGTACAGCTACTACTTATAAAATAAACTAGAAGGCTGTATTATACAGCACAAGTAATATAACCCATATTTTATAGTAACTTTAAATAGAGTATAATCTATAAAAATTTTGAATCACTGTGTTGTACATCTGAAACTAATATAGTGAGTCAACTATACTTCAAAAATATATATAAGATTATAGAGTTGTAAAAGATATAAAATGGGCCAAATATAAGTTATTGTTGAAGAAGAGTAGTAGGTATATGGAGGTTTATTACACTATTTTCTCTTCTTTTAAGAGAGATTTTAAATTTACCACTATAAAAAGTTAAAATGATAAACAACCAAGTAGAAATATGAGCAAGGGATACAAAACTACAATAATTGGAAAAATAAATACTAATTATCACTAAATACATCTGAAATATTTGATGTCACCAATAATTAGGTAAACTAAAAATTAACAGCGGTGACTTATGGTACAGGTTATATCTTTGCACATAATGAGAAAGTTGATACATCAGTTCTACAATGTATTAGGTACCTAGACTTCTATCTTTCCACTCAGTGATCCTTACCTTGCTTTGGGGCCACAGAATGATTGCTCCAGCTTTGACCATTTTGTCCATTTTTCAGGAAGGAGGAAGGGGAAAAGTCCAGAGCCAAAAGATTTATGTCAGCTGAGTCCATCTAAACTTTCTTAGAGTATCCCTTGAACCCTAAATCAACAAAAAGAACTCAGTAACAAGGCCTGTTCATATACAGAGGAAGCTGGAAAATGTCATTTGTTTTGTGTTTAAATTAGGCACTTTGGGGTCTGTTACCAAGACAAAATCAGGGGTCTGTTACCAAGAACAAAGGGGTAAATATACATAGGATATACAACCAGAAAGGAGAAGGCAATGGCACCCCACTCCAGTACTCTTGCCTGGAAACTCCCATGGACAGAGGAGCCTGGTAGGCTGCAGTCCATGGGGTCGCTGAGTCAGACACGACTGAGCGACTTCACTTTCACTTTTCACTTTCATGCATTAGAGACAGAAATGGCACCCCACTCCAGTATTCTTGCCTGGAGAATCCCAGGGACGGGGGAGCCTGATAGGCTGCCGTCTGTGGGGTCACACAGAGTGGGACACGACTGAAGCGACTTGAAGCAGCAGCATACAAGCAGAAAACTTCACCCTACAATTTCAGATTAGTCATTACTATTGCTACTTTATGCTTTGTTATATATATGTATATATATTTATATTTTAATATTTTTCTTTATTTTATATTTTTTATATTTTATTTTATATATATTATATATTTTTTTTTCTTTACTCATCATGGCCTCTTACATCTCTCTCCTTCCTTCTGGACTTAGTTTCTTCTGATGTACTTTCTTCATTTATTGGCTCTCTTATCAATGATTGCTGATATTAAATCCTCTTAAGTGTTTTTTTCCCCCCCCCAAAATATGTTTGCTCCTGCTGCTAAGTCGCTTCAGTCGTGTCCGACCCTGTGCGACCCCACCGACGGCAGCCCACCAGGCTTCCCCGTCCCTGGGAAAACACTGGAGTGGGTTGCCATTTCCTTCTCCAACGCATGAAAGTGAAAGTGAAGTCGCTCAGTCGTGTCCGACTCTTAGTAAAACCTCACATCTGTCAGAATGAATATAGTCAAAAAGACCACACTTAACAAATTGTGGCAAGGATATGGAGAAAGGAAGCCTTTGTACACTGTTGGCGGGAATGTAAATTGGTGCAGTCAATTTACAGTGGAAACAGTTTGGAGGTTTCTTTAAAAACTAAAAATAGAACTACTCTATGATCCAGCAATTCCACTCCTGGGTATATATCCAAAGAAAATGAAAACACTAACTCACAAAGGTATATGAATCCCAGTGTTTACAGCAGCAGTATTTACAACAGCCAAGATATGGAAGCAATCTAAGTGTCCATCAATAGGTGAATGGATAAAGAAGAAGTGGTGTATATATATACACCATGAAATATTACTCAGCTGTAAAAAAGTAAATTTTGCCATTTGCAACAATATGAATGGACTTAGAGGATATTATGCTTAGTGAAATAAGCCAGACAGAGAAAGACAAATACTGTGTGTTATCACTTATATGTGGAATCTAAAAAATAAATGAATATAACAAAACAGAAACAGACTCACAGATATGAAGAATAAACTCGTGGTTACTAGTGGGGAAAGGGAAAATAGAAGGGACATGATAGGGAATTTAGGGGTACAGCTACTACTTATAAAATAAACTAGAAGGCTGTATTATACAGCACAAGTAATATAACCCATATTTTATAGTAACTTTAAATAGAGTATAATCTATAAAAATTTTGAATCACTGTGTTGTACATCTGAAACTAATATAGTGAGTCAACTATACTTCAAAAATATATATAAGATTATAGAGTTGTAAAAGATATAAAATGGGCCAAATATAAGTTATTGTTGAAGAAGAGTAGTAGGTATATGGAGGTTTATTACACTATTTTCTCTTCTTTTAAGAGAGATTTTAAATTTACCACTATAAAAAGTTAAAATGATAAACAACCAAGTAGAAATATGAGCAAGGGATACAAAACTACAATAATTGGAAAAATAAATACTAATTATCACTAAATACATCTGAAATATTTGATGTCACCAATAATTAGGTAAACTAAAAATTAACAGCGGTGACTTATGGTACAGGTTATATCTTTGCACATAATGAGAAAGTTGATACATCAGTTCTACAATGTATTAGGTACCTAGACTTCTATCTTTCCACTCAGTGATCCTTACCTTGCTTTGGGGCCACAGAATGATTGCTCCAGCTTTGACCATTTTGTCCATTTTTCAGGAAGGAGGAAGGGGAAAAGTCCAGAGCCAAAAGATTTATGTCAGCTGAGTCCATCTAAACTTTCTTAGAGTATCCCTTGAACCCTAAATCAACAAAAAGAACTCAGTAACAAGGCCTGTTCATATACAGAGGAAGCTGGAAAATGTCATTTGTTTTGTGTTTAAATTAGGCACTTTGGGGTCTGTTACCAAGACAAAATCAGGGGTCTGTTACCAAGAACAAAGGGGTAAATATACATAGGATATACAACCAGAAAGGAGAAGGCAATGGCACCCCACTCCAGTACTCTTGCCTGGAAACTCCCATGGACAGAGGAGCCTGGTAGGCTGCAGTCCATGGGGTCGCTGAGTCAGACACGACTGAGCGACTTCACTTTCACTTTTCACTTTCATGCATTAGAGACAGAAATGGCACCCCACTCCAGTATTCTTGCCTGGAGAATCCCAGGGACGGGGGAGCCTGATAGGCTGCCGTCTGTGGGGTCACACAGAGTGGGACACGACTGAAGCGACTTGAAGCAGCAGCATACAAGCAGAAAACTTCACCCTACAATTTCAGATTAGTCATTACTATTGCTACTTTATGCTTTGTTATATATATGTATATATATTTATATTTTAATATTTTTCTTTATTTTATATTTTTTATATTTTATTTTATATATATTATATATTTTTTTTTCTTTACTCATCATGGCCTCTTACATCTCTCTCCTTCCTTCTGGACTTAGTTTCTTCTGATGTACTTTCTTCATTTATTGGCTCTCTTATCAATGATTGCTGATATTAAATCCTCTTAAGTGTTTTTTTCCCCCCCCCAAAATATGTTTGCTCCTGCTGCTAAGTCGCTTCAGTCGTGTCCGACCCTGTGCGACCCCACCGACGGCAGCCCACCAGGCTTCCCCGTCCCTGGGAAAACACTGGAGTGGGTTGCCATTTCCTTCTCCAACGCATGAAAGTGAAAGTGAAGTCGCTCAGTCGTGTCCGACTCTTAGCGGCCCCATGGACTGCAGCCTACCAGGCTCCTCCGTCCATGTGGGTTTCCAGGCAAGAGTACTGGAATAGGGTACCATTGCCTTCTCCGAAAAAAATATCTTTCTTTTACTCTTATTCTTAAAGGATCATTTAGTTGGGCATAAAACTTTAGGTTAATAGTAATTTTCCTCACCTCTTTGAAAATATTAATTTCTTACTGTTTGTGGCTAAAGCCTCAAATGATGTTCGAGTGTCCTTCTTTTCATAAGGAAGTCTTGACTCTTCCCTAAATTTGCAGTTCTTACAAACTTTTGGTTTTAAAACGTCTTTGTTTGCATGTGTATTAGTTGTCTGTGTTATATTTTTATAAACTTATTTTGTAGATAGGTATAAGTTGCCACGTGAAAGAGACTTCTAGTTTGAACTTGCTGTTTTGGGCAGGTAATTTGTAAGAGTTGATAGAAAATTTTTCATATTGCTATGTGGTCATATAGTGCATTGGCCAATCCACAGGTGCCTCTTACACAATGACTGCATCCCAAAAACTCAGCCAAGGAAAAGGAAGACAGATATAATCAGAGCTGCCTCCCCATGCCACATCATCTACCAGGTATAGAAACCAAGGTAATTTAATTTTGCCTTCCACAAATACAAAAATTGGTGAAAGAATACAGTTCACAAATACCTCAATGAATAGTATCCTAAATTGATTTCCTGAGTGGGCTACCAAATTATCTTTTTTCTAACACATGGCTATAACCATCCGTTTACATTTGGACAACAAGAGAAAGACACTTCAGGATATTCTGATAGGTTATTTGCAAGCATGTAGGAGAGGCTGTCATTGCAAATGAGGACAACTTTGATATGCAATCCTTTTGTAGAACATGGTAACCTGTCCCAAGAAGCAAGTACTGTTTGCAAATGGAAGCCTTAAGTCACCAACCTCTTGGCTAGCCAGATAAACCCTGGGGGAAGCAATGAATTGATGTGGGTGTAAAGGGACATGTACTATTGCTTGATCAAGACTATGCTTCTGTGGTTGACTCCCTACATCTTTCAAAGATCTTTGCAAGAAACCACATTCAGAAACATCATTTGGACATGGTTGAATGCCTCATGTTTTGGTTAATAAGTAACCTTCTTTTAAGCTGGTATATTTCTGCTCTCACAAGGCTTTCTATTTTGGTTCTCTTCAGTCTCTCTAAAATTTCAGGGAAAAATTCTGAGTTTCAAAATGCATATAAGCAAGAAGAAGCTCATTTTACTATTTGGAATAGTCTTTTTGGGACAGAGTAAATCTGCAACTCTCTCTCTCCCCAAAGGTAAGTTCTAGGAAGTCTATCACTATCTTTGAAGAAATAACCTTTGCTGGCAGTGGGTATCACAGTTTCACTCCATATTCCTTTGGGAGAACAGGAGAAGCAAATATATTCTGGAGATTTAGTTAGATTTCATGTAATTAATTTGGACTTCTCCCCTGCAATCATCATATTAAACTGAATAGAAAATTTATGGAATACAAAATACAACTTGGATAAGTTGCACTGATCTGGAAAAGACCGGAATTATTCATTTATTTGAACACATTCCATAATCCCATCTCCTTTAATGGAACAAATTGAGAAATCAGCATAAATTTGGAAGCGTTTGTAATCTTTTAAAAAATTATACTTTTTACTGTAGTTTGGTCTTCCCTGGTGGCTCAGTTGATAAAGAATCCACCTGCAATGCAGAAGACCTGGGTTCAATCCCTGGATTGGGAAGATCCCTTGGAGAAGGGAAAGGCTACCCACTCCAGTATTCTGGCCTGGAGAATTCCATGAAGTGTATAGTCCATGGGGTCACAAAGAGTTGGACACAACTGAGCAGCTTTCACTTACTGTAGTTTACTGTATACAGTATACTGCTATAAATAGTAGATGTGAAGTCTGTTTACTACAGTATATTTTGTATATAAATGATGTTTTTTTCTTCAAGTAACATAAGCTGAGAACAGTTCTTGGCAATCTTCATAGTCAGATTTGTACCTCAAGAATCATCGTATTTTCTATTTTTCCTTCAATGAGTTCAGGAAATACTAAATTTTATGTATACAAAGGTATTTATGATTCAGTTAACTGAAACAGCTAGAAAATAAGCTTTTGATTCCATGTTATGCCTGCTCTGGATTCAAAATCAAAAGACAGTGTTACATCCATGCTTTGTCATTAATTAACTGTGCATCTCTTTGATTCTTCATTTTCCCATCTGTACTGTGGGGATAATAGTGCTTGATTTATAGTCAGAGAATGGAAATTAAATGAGAAGCTATTTGAAAAAGTTTTGTATATTTTAACATATTAATCTAAATAGCTATGCTTTCACGGATATTTTCTCAAGAAAAGTCATTTGTCCATCCTTCCAACTTTTCTAAGTGTTCACTGTATGCTAGGAATGTGCTAAATCTTGGAAATATAGAGATGAATAAGACAGATTTTTTTTCATTTTCATAGTAAGTGAGGGATACAGGCAAAGAATTTTCTATCCCACTATTTCATGGTGAAAACTATAAAAAGGGAGAGGAAAAGGTTTTACACGGGAGATACACTTAACACAGTTTGAGGAAATCAAGGAAGACGTCTCAATTGAAGTTATCTCCAAGCTGAAGAATAGGGATGAGAGGATTCAACTAGGTAAGGAAGTGGGGCAAATATGAGGCAGGGCATTCTAGGCTTTCCGAGAGAACATGTAGAAAAGAATGACCTGCAGTAGGGACAGAAGGTGGATCTTCCCTGATTACCAAGCAGAATGATAAGTACATGGAGGTTCATTTATACTGTTCTCTCTACTTTTGGAGAGATTTTAAGTTTTCCATTACAAAAAGATAAAAGCATAAACCAAGTAGAAATATGAGCAAAGGATACAAAACTTCAATACATGGAAAAATAAACACTAGTTACTAGCAAATAAATTTGATGTCACCGATAATTAGGCAAACTAAAAATTAACAATGCATTTTAAGCATCTTAATCTAGCCCATCTCTTAGCTGAGGAGTCCAAAAAAAAAAAAAAATTTAAGGCAGAACAAACATTGAGAGTAACTAAGTAAATACAGCTTTTCAAGGATAAAATTCTTTTCCATAAAAAGGAAAGGGTTCTTTTTCCCATTACTCTGATCATGGTCAGTAGTGCCTGGCACAGTCAAATATTAGATTTAATGCTAAGAGTGGAAAGTAACAGATTGTTTAATGAGAGTCCACAATCTGTTACTTTCCACTCTTAGCATTAAATCTAATATTTGACTGTGCCAGGCACTGCTGACCATGATCAGAGACTTCATCTCCTGGGCAAGCAGAGGAAAAGATGCTAACATAAATACAATCAAAGGCAGACTACAGGGGCTTCTCTGGTGGCTCAGTGGTAAAGAATCTGCCTGCCAATGCAGGAGACATGGATTTGATCTTCCTGATCCAGGAAGATCCCACACGCCATGGAGCAACTAAGCCCATGCGCCACGACTACTGAGCCTCTGCTCTAGAGTCTGGAAGACACAACCACTAAGCCCACGTGCCCCAGCTACTGAAGCCTACATGGCCTAGAGCCCGTGCTCCACAACAAGAGAAGCATTGCACTGAGAAGTCTGTGCACTGCAACCAGAGACACACTGCCCCGCTTGTCGCAACTAGAGAAAAGCCCACAGAGCAGCAAAGACCCAGCACAGCCAAAGAAATATGTAAATAAATTAAAATTACTTTTTCAAAAAAGTTTAAGGCAAATTATAGTATTCTAACCCATTCAACCAATTAATTGAGCAAAATCTGGGCATCAGTCTAGTGGGTTTGAAAGAATAACCACAATGGAGTGTAATAAATGGCACAGAAGCACAGAGCGCTCTGAGGAGCCTCTGAGGGGCCAGATGGCTTAGAATCAAAAGGGGACTGTATTCGTGCTAACCCAGTGGAGATCTACCTCTGAGGCCCTGAATCTTCATATTAGAAAAGTAGATCTTCACGATACGCAGGTTCTATGTGAAAAGCTGAACAATGGCTTATACTGCAAATCACAGTAAATCCCACAATTAATTTGAAGCCATTTTGCACTATTTCTACCTGTTCTATGTCTTACAGTATTTCTTGCTAAGAAGAGTTTCCTGTATACCTCAGAACTAAGAACTATCTAATCTCCAAATTTTTGTCTTTCCCCTCCCCAGTTTCCACCTGTGGGCAGAGTTCAGTGAAGTCACAGCCTTTGAATTACCTGAACATTTTCAGTCGCATCGTTGGGGGAAGGCAAGTAGCAAAGGGTTCCTACCCTTGGCAGGTGAGTCTCAGGAAACTTTCTCTTGTGGGATTATGAGCTGCCTCAAGATTGGATCTCTCAGCATCCCATGCTACTCATCATTATGCTCCATTCTGCTTAGTTCATAAGCAGAGATCTCATGAGTGTGTACAAGGATCCAAGAGCCTCCTGATTTTCATTAGTTGACTTCTAGAAAAGATGTGTTCAGAATAGTTACAAGCACTATTGGCTCACTCCAAAATTTAGAAATGCCATCCCAAACTTTCAGTCCCTAAGACAAAAATCCCACTTCAAATTTAAAAGTTAAAAAATAATTTTCTGATTCAATAAACATATTTAAAATATACCTATCTTGTTATAGTTAAAGATGATGAGGGAAGTCAAAGGTGTCATATCCATGGGTCTACTTTATGTTTGGGATGTAAGGTTCATACCTATAACATAGGGCCCTTCAGGGAACAATCAAGAGTTTATGGTATATAGTTAGTCTCCTTAGTATACAGTTGGTGTCCTAAGAATTCTGTGTCAATGTAATTTCCTGGTCCTCTGTGCCTATGGAAATGAGTTTGTGTTTCTGCCCCTAGACTATGGTTTTCTTATTTATTGTCTTTGAAAGTCTCCCAATTTTCTTTACCCTGGGGCCCATCTTGTCTCTTCATTTTGTAAGTAGAGTAATAGTTTTTTATTTTCACTTCTCTTGAGTCAGTCATATTAACTTTTAGATCAGTGGATATTTAGCAATGATTGGTTGATTGAATTTTTGTTCAGTGGGTTGATGGAATGGCTGAATCATTGTTATTTGATTAACTGATGAATTAATTATTTGGCTGAAGAGTTGGTTTATCAGTTTCTTACTTGGTCAGTTAGTTGGCCAGTCAATTCAGAAGTTCACATTTAAATCATAGTCAGGGATGATTCACTGACTTTTACTTACTTGTACTTTATTCTATTCTTAGCCTTTTCTCTGTATTATTTTTTTTATTTGCTCATAGAAAAATTTTTTGATCAAAAAGACAATTCTAAAAAATTGCTTTTTTCTAATTCCAACAATGGAAGTAAAAGTATTTATTGTACCCTCTAAGTCATGTTGGAGTCAAGCCAATTATCATGAGCAGGATAGAACATGATAGAAAATATACTGTAGAAATAGATCTAAAAATAAGATTGAAGAAATTGTAAAGGCTAAATAGTTAAAGACTGTTAAGAAAGCAGTAAATCCAAACTGTTTCTCTGCGATGCCTAGAGGAATTGGAACAGACTTTGGAAGACTCCCTTAGCCCTCACCTTGTCTTTATCCCAGACTTTTTCATCTGGTCTATGCTGTATCTCCCCCTCCCCCTCCCCCTCCATTCACAGATATCATTCATATTGTTAGAGTAACAGACTGGCTGAGCATTGTCATATAAATAAGTACCCACAATTTTTGCTACCAACTTGCTAAAAACTCAAGTTAACTACTTCTCTTGTGGACCAGGGGTGGGAATATTCTGAGTCCAGCTTTGCCCTTCTTTCTGAACTATAGTGTGGTTAGTCTACCACTTCACAGTTCATGATTTCTGATATTTATGAGTAATATATCTGGGTCTCTTTTTCAGGATATGCTCAGTCACCAGGTTTGGGGGGATCCCAGGGCATTAACTTGCTCCCATTTAAGGTCTTTGAAACTCAGGTGTCTCTGAAACGAAGGCAGAAGCATGTCTGTGGTGGGACCATCATCTCCCCACAGTGGGTGATCACGGCTGCTCACTGCGTTACAAACAGGTAAGGAAAGTCCAGCCGATTGATAAAGGTCAGATTACCTTTCTTCTTCCTGGGAATCAGCAGCAATAACTATTACAATATGGGATGGTGCGATGTATGCTATAGGGGAAGACGTGCTGGTTGCATAATATAAATAGGGCTCAAAGACACTGTCAAGGGCTCTAAACTTGATAGAAAATGTGCATTCCTTATAGGAGTGAATACTTTGATATTTTAAATGATTGGATTAATAAAGAATAATATCCAAGTGAGAAAAAAAAAGGCATCACAAAGATAGATTTGTGAAAGTTCTCCCCTAGTTTTCTTAAATTCCAATGAAAAAATCATCCAGCTCATTAATAAATGAATAAAAGAAAACAAAAGAAGGCCAATAAAACATGAAGAAGGCTTCTGTGTCTTCCTTCCTATTGATCCTGACTCTCTGGACTTAAACAATTTCCGTCTTTTATCCATTCTCTTGTGTGCTCCAAATGTTCTATCGTTGTCAGTGTTCTTGATACACACAAAGCAGCAATCAAGATCATGTCCCCCTGTTTTCCCTCTTTCATTTCATGTCTGCAAACATCTCCTGGATATTTCCTTAAAGATGTACACTAATAGCTGTCAAAGATACAAAGATGACTCAGAGGTGAACCCTGCCCTCCGAGAGTTGATAGTTTAAAGAAGAGTCAACTGATAATTTCACTGCAGTGTGGCATGTGGTTAGGCTAGAGAGATGCTAGGGAAGTATGCTAAGAGAAAATGATGCCTTTTCCAATGTTGTATTAAATCATCTCTTCTGGATCCCCAGAGGTCCCCTTCTAGATCCCTAAGGTCTTCATCCACCTCAGTGCATGCTATCAAGTTCCTTTCAGATAACTTTGCAGCAGGTAGAAGTAATATAGGTCTTCAGTCTTCCCCATGTTAGATCTCTAAAATACAACCAATACAGTATACTAACGCGTATATATAGAATTTAGAAAGATGGTAACGATAACCCTGTATGAGAGACAGCAAAAGAGACACAGATGTATAGAACAGTCTTTTGGACTCTGTGAGAGAGGGCGAGGGTGGGATGATTTGGGAGAATGGCATTGAAACATGTATAATATCATATATGAAATGAGTCACCAGTCCAGGTTCAATGCATGATACTGGATGCTTGGGGCTGGTGCACTAAGATGACCCACAGGGATGGTACGGGGAGGGAGGAGGGAGGGGGCTTCAGGTTGTGGAAGACATGTATACCTATGGCAGATTCATGTTGATGTATGGCAAAACCAATACAATATTGTAAAGTAATTAATCTCCAATTAAAATAAATAAATTTATATTAAAAAAAAAAAAAAAACACGAAGAAAGTAAGGGAAGATCCCGTCTTCCCAGTACTGTAATCAGTCCCAAAGTTCTGAGTGTGCATACTCTCTGGGATATCAGAGTTATGATGCTATTATGTCTTTCATGGTATGCATATGTATTAGATCTCTGACATTAAAGCAGCCTATATTCATGAGAATCACCAAACACTCCCAAAGGATATCAGTGATACCTTGTATGCAAGACAGCAAAAGAGACACAGATGTATAGAACAGTCTTTTGGACTCTGTGGGAGAGGGCAAGGGTGGGATGATTGGGAGAATGGCATTGAAATATGTATATTATCATATGTGAAATGAATCACCAGCCCAGGTTCAATGCATAAGACGGGGTGCTCGGGGCTGGTGCACTGAGATGACCCAGAGGGATGGTATGGGGAGGGAGGTGGGAGGGGGGTTCAGGATGGGGAACACATGTACACCTGTGGCGGATTCATGTCAACGTATGGCAAAACCACTACAATATTGTAATGTAATTAGCCTCCAATTGAAATGAATAAATTTATATTAAAAAAAAAGAGAGACCAAATTAACCATCTAGGGTAGCTTTAGATCTCTGAATTACAGTGTATACACAAACCCTTGGACACTTAACAAATAACATTGCAAAGTATTCAGTTTATCTTATTATTAGTTCCACACGAGGCCACTTTCACTAGTCCCCCACTCACTTTGGGAACCTCTACATTTGGAATCATTCTTTCTTTTTCTGTTCAGTAGCTGCACACGTGCATTCTCCATCCATCTCATTTTGAAGAGGTCAGTTTGTCAACCATTACAACCATACTCAGCTTCAGTGAAACCCATCCCTTTTACTCTTTCCTCCTCATAGAAATACTGTATCAACTTTCAGCGTTACTGCTGGTGAATATGACTTGAGATATGTGGAGCCAGGAGAGCAAACCCTCACCATTGAAACCATCATCATACACCCACACTTCTCTACCAAGAAACCAATGGATTATGATATCGCTCTTTTGAAGATGGCTGGAGCTTTCCATTTTGGTAAACATTTGAAGTTTACTCTGAATTGTCCACCCCATGTTCTCCAGAACTTCTGTTCCATAGCACAGTTCCTAAAGTATAAATTATGTAGCATGTGCCCAAGATCTCTGGATCATGGACTTTGAGACAGAAAATCGAGGTGGGGTTCCCCTACCTGAAACTCATTTTGCTTATGACTTTAGAGATACAATTAAGTGGAGTCAAGAAAGGGTCTGTCTTTGATAAGAGACCCCTGGAGGTGCCAGAGACATCACAAGGCCTTGGGGGATCCACCTAGATGCCCATTGGTGAGTGGCTTGTGGTGTCTCTCCTCCATGAATGAAACAAACCCTGCCTTGCTCTTTTTCTTCAGATCAGTTTGTGGGGCCCATGTGTCTTCCAGAGCCAGGGGAACGATTTAAGCCTGGATTTATTTGTACAACCGCAGGCTGGGGCCGCTTGAATGAAAGTAAGAACTTCCATGTTCTGCTCTTAATCTGATATCAGAACTTTCTGGTAGGTAATCAGAAAATGGAATTTTTAATCTATTTATAAAAGACCGTGTGTAAACATTTTTAAAAATAGAGAATGCCACATTGTACTTAAAAATTCAAATCTTTCCAAAAGACACAAGCCTGAATGGGGCATCTTCAATGCAGGGAGGTGAAAGAGTACCTTGCCGGGGTTCTGTGTTTTCTAGATGGCATCTCTCCACAAGTCTTGCAGGAAGTGAACCTGCCCATTTTGACCCAGGATGAGTGTATTACAGCTCTGTTGACCCTAGAGAAACCCATCAGTGGGCGGACCTTTCTCTGCACAGGCTTCCCAGATGGTGGAAGAGATGCATGTCAGGTAGGTGGGAGCGGTCGGGCTGACAGGTCCCAGACAGAGCTTCCCTCAGCTTTGTCATCAGATGAGAGGCTGAAATAAGGCCATAGGAAAGACTAGACTCTGGGAAGAAGGATCAGGAGTGAGAAGGGAGGTCAAGTCAAAATAAAGTAACAATTTCCTTCACTGTTCACCTGAAATTATCACAGCATGTTTAATCAGCGACCTGGGTTTGATCCCTGGGTTGGGAAGATTCCCTGGAGAAGGGAAAGTCTACCCACTCCAGTATTCTGGCCTGGAGAATTCCACGGACTGTATAGTCCATGGGGTCCAAAGAGTCAGACACGACTGAGTGACTTTCATTTTCATACCTCAATATAAGATAAAAACTTCAAAAAAAGAAAAAGCCTCGGGCTCCAGAAAGATTATAAATCTGTTTAAAATATCAAAAGTATTCATAATTATTAGTGACATCATAATGATATTTCCAATGTGTATATGTTATCAAATACCTAGTTTCTAAACTTTTTATGATTGTCAGTGATATCTCTTGGTTATTTGTTACTAATAAATAGCTGCAATTGATGGGGTAGCAGAGTCGGACATGACTGAGCAACTGAACTGAACTGAACTGATTTGAAAAGACAAAAAAAATTTAAGGGACAGTTTAAACAACCTGTTTTTAGCAAGGACTGTGATTTCAGAAGAGGTCTTTCCAAAAGACCAAACATTGAAGATGATGCCAACAATGAACTCAGAGTTCTCCAGCCTGAAGGACAGGTGGCTCCTTCCTACTTAAGAGATTTCCAGTTTGTGTATAATGGGAGCTTTTCTTTCTCTCCATCCCTCCTGGTGACCAGGAACTAAGGTCAATATGACTACTGGGCAAAACTTCCCTGAGTCTGTAGGATGAGACGGGAGAAGGAAACAATGTGATGTCTGATGCCCTAGATGGGGAAGAAGGAGGTGGATCCAGTGGTATTTCTGGAGCGAATGTGAACTGTACTTGCCTGTTCTCTCAGGTCCTTGAGTCCAAAGTATTAGAAGTGAAGAAATTCGTTGATCAATTCATTGATCCTTGTCTAGCATCTTTGTGGGGCACAGACACTGACCACGATGGTAACAGAGACCTTTTCTCCCTACAGGGAGACTCAGGAGGTTCCCTCATGTGCCGGAATAAGAAAGGGACTTGGACTGTGGCTGGTGTGACTTCCTGGGGTTTGGGCTGTGGTCGAGGCTGGAAAGACAATCTGCAGAAAGATGATCAAGGATCCCCTGGGATCTTCACAGATCTTACTAAAGTGCTTTCGTGGATCTACAAACACATCCGAATTGGTAATCAAGCCAAAACATAAGGTCAAGAAGCTAGGGGAAAAGAGAACATCAGCAGAGTCTAGGCAAGTCAAGACCATTGAGCAGACAGACTCTGCTTTCAATCTTAGTGTCTCACATAAGGATTGCGGTTTTCACTGAGTCTAAAAAAAGGACAACTATTCAATGAAACATGAATACATCCATCGTAGACTTTGCCAAATTTGCATTTAATTGAAACTGTCTCAGCTGATGGTATGTTTCCACTACTTGCTTCTCTCTTACTGTGCTAGCAAGATTCAGCAAGCTATAGCATGGGTCAGTGGTTATCAACCAGGGGGAATTTTGCCCCTTTGGGTAACCATGACTGGAGACATTTTTGGTTGTCACAACAGGAGAGAGAGGAAGCACTGGCATCTAATGGGTAGGGGGCCATGGATGCTGCTAAGCACCCCACAGTGCACAGGACAGCACCCCCACTCCCACCCAGCAAAGAAGCATTCAGCCCCAAATGCTAATAATGCTGTGGCTGAGAAGGCCTGACACAGAGCCAGATATTGTAAATCTGAAAAGGCCACGGTCTCTGTACATCCTTCTACTAGACTGACCAATTAGCTCATTGAAACTTCATTTTTTGCCTCCAAATCCAACTTAACTGGTGGCTTCCAACCTCAATAGGACTTCTATTTCTTCCCAAAGAGGTTAATTCAAGCTAGTTCAGGAAAAACTTGTGATTATGTTCAAGTATATGGAACACTGCAGGTATTTGAGTCCTCAGTTCAAGTCGTAGCTATCTCAGCAACTCTTTTGTGATTGTGGGTACATTATTTCCATCTCTAGCCTCTCTTGTCATGAAAAATTAGAAGAGTAGCCCAGATGACCTCTTCTTGCTTTGCATAATCCCCAAGCCAATGAATCCACTTAATAAAGAGAGTGAATCATTTCCTTAAAACACAAAGGCCCCTCTGCTGCTTTGTCAATTTATCCCTTCTGTTCTTTCCACAGATTATATTTTCATTAGTTGCAAACTGACTTAAAAACCTCTGCACTTTTGCCAGGGAGATACTAACTTCTTGAAATATTCTTCAAGATACCACAAACCTTGAATCCCATCTTTCTTTTTCTTTCCCAGGGAAGCAGAGAAAGAGCTCCAGAGGTGCGTATTTTTCATTGCCTGCTCTTCTGGGAGCATGAATTAATCTCTACTATTTCTGAATATCAGTTCCCTTTATAATCAAAAGTCTTCCTCTGCAAGAGTTCTCCATACTCACTATGTATAAAAACATCACTTGGAGCACTCAGTCATTCATCCCCAGCCAGTGAGGGCCCACCCTCACCAGCAGGAGCCCCACATTCCCTCCCAGTTCACTTCTTGTCAATCCAGAGCTCCAGCTCAATTCAACATACAGTTGTCAAATTCTCAATTTGGATCTCAGACATGAGGGAGGAGGTGAAGTGGATAGTGGTCAGGTTTCTGAGCTCAGCTTGTTCAGAAAGCACAGGGAACCCACCCCAGGGTTACACTGCAAGTCTTCAGTGAATTCACTCTGTGACTGGGGACAAGCTCCTTTCTGCCTCTGAACCTGAGTCTCCTTATCCAAAAAGGAAGCAGTTTGGACCAGATGGTCTCAAAGGCATCTTTAGCTCAGCAGTTCTGTGAGTCTGTGGAACTAACTCCAAAGAGCAAAGTGGGAAAAGAGTACCCTGAGAGCTCAGTGGAGAGAATGGCTGCTTCTAGCTGGAAAAAAAAAAAAAAAAGACAAAAAGACAAGGGAGGCTTTGGAGCACAGACATCTTTTAACCTGAACCTTAGAGAATAAAGGATGAATAGAGTTTTGTCAGGTGGGGATGGGATACAGGTAAAGAAAAATATTCCAGCTCAAGGAATCATTCTTATCAGAAGATGGATACTAAAAGATGAAGATAGGAAAATTTAGGGTGTAATAGAGACCCAGTAAGTCAAAGCAGCTAAAGTGTAGGATATGTGAGGGGTTTTATGAGAAAGAAGATTAAACATATAACTTGAGACCAAATTATGGAAACTTTGAACACCAGTCAAAAAAATTTAGACTTTATTGAGTAATAGGAGTTGACTAACTAAATAGATTAGAGCTATACTGAAGTGCTGTAAGAACTGTACAAAGGGAATAAACTGGAGGAGAAATAATGCATAGTAGAATTATGAGATTATGCATTAGTTCAAGAAATAAGAAAATAAGGCTTGATTTAGGGCAATGGCCAGAGAATGAAAAGGAGGGCATAGATATAGGATGAACTAGGACTGGATAGTCACTAAAGTTAAGGGTGATGAGAAAAAAGGAGTGAAGGATGACACCAAATCTCTGAGCATGAAGAGCTGCTGCTGCTGCTGCTGCTGCTAAGTCGCTTCAGTCGTGTCCGACTCTATGCGACCCCATAGACGGCAGCCCACCAGGCTCCCCCGTCCCTGGGATTCTCCAGGCAAGAACACTGGAGTGGGTTGCCATTTCCTTCTCCAATGCATGAAAGTGAGAAGTGAAAGTGAAGTCGCTCAGTCGTGTCCGACTCTTAGCGACCCCATGGACTGCAGCCCACCAGGCTCCTCCGTCCATGGGATTTTCCAGGCAAGAGTCCTGGAGTGGGGTGCCATTGCCTTCTCCGATGAAGAGCTAAGAACACAAAAAATATTCAAATCAGAAGCGGAAGCAGTTTTGCAGACCCAAAGGAATTGCATCTGTTGCATGTTAAATTTAAGGGGAAGAGACCTAGGAAGGGGTTGAAAAATCAGAAGTTCAGGTAGAGATAATAATTAAAACTGAGAGAGTGAATGAACTAGGTCAGAAGGCTCACATACAGAGAAATGAAAACTCAGAACAAAACCTAGTAAATACCAGCATCTGTAGCATGGATTTATGGGGTCAGAGAAAGAAGAGTAAAGCAGAAGAAATCACAGAATATCAAAGTTAAGCAAGATCTACAAGGAATCAAAAAGAATAAAGTGTCACAGAAGCCAAGACAGGAAAGATTTCATGGAGAAAGGAAGGGTGCATGAAGAAGAGTCGAGAGGTGCCAGGGTCTGCGCGCATTCTGGAGGGAGAGGGCTGCTGTGGCCAGCCATCGCTGTTAGTCCTGATTCTCGTGGCTTTCCCTCCCAGCCACGTGCAGTGAGCAGGATCGCGTGGTCAGAGCATCGGAGGGGGAGCTGCACTTCCCAGAAAGCCCCTTCCTATATTATGAGAGCAAGCAGTGAGTAGCCCCCGCCGCCACCCCTGCCCCAACTCCCACCTCCAGTTTTTTTTAACTTGTTTTATATCGGAATAGAGCTGATGACTAATGTTCTGATCACTTCAGGTGGATAGCAAAGGGACTCAGCCATACGTATACATGTATCCATTCTCCCCCAAACTCCCTTCTCATCTAGGCTGCCACATAACATCGAACAGAGTTCCCTATGCTTATATAGTAAGACCTTGTTGGTTATTCATTTTAAACATAGCAGTGTGTACAAGTCCATTCCAAACTCCCTAACTATCCCTCTCCTCCACTCTCCCCCCACCACCCAGCAACCATAAGTTTGTTCTCTGTGAATCTGTTTTGTGAATAAGTTCATTTGTACCATTTCTTTTTAGATTCCACGTATAAGGGATGTCATACAATATTCTCTTCTCTGACTTCACTCAGTATGACAATCTCTGGGTCCATCCATGTTGCTGCAAAAGGCATTATTTCATTCTTTTCCGTGGCTGAGTAATATTCCATCATAAATATGTACCGTATCTTCTTATCCTTTCCTTTGTCCCACCTCCAGTTTGACTCTGTCCCACTCATTGGACTGTGACAGCCACTTTCTATCTGAAAATAACACCCTCGCAATGTGTCTGCCTGCAGACGGTGTGCCTGGACCCTGTTGGTACCAGAGGGAATGCACGTGCTCCTCAGTTTTTCCCACTTTGATGCAGAGTCTTGTGACCATAATTACCTGTCAATATATTCTTTAGAAGACACACTTATTGGTGAGTGGATTTCCACATTGTCAATTGGACACTGTTCCAGGAAGACTTAACGGGGCCTGGTTATAATATGTCTAGCCCCAAGGCATTTATAAACAGCACATTTCCTGTCTCCACTGTTGAGACTTAGAATTGATGGTGGAGAGGAGCGAAATCTGAGCATGTGTGAGGGCTGGAAGGCCACAGTGCGTTTCACTTACTGCCTTTGCTTCCCATGGAACCAGGCTTCCTAGACTCATTTGCCAGACCTGGAGCCCATCGGGAGTAAAATGCAGATCTACAGCTGTGCCTCTCAGGGCCTCTTGGGCAGAATGCTGCTCTCCTGAGCATAAAAATAACCTTTACCTGCCTCATCCGGCTCAGAAGGAAGACAGTAACAGATAACCACAAGTAGGAGACAAAAGCTACTTATGTAAGAAACAGAAATGGAGGCGCATTCCTGTGGTTCTAAACTGGAGATGATATGGCCTGTCCCCACTTTCCCCCAGGAGACCTTTAACAATGCCTCAGGAGCAATTTTTGGCTGTCACAACTAGAGGGAATGTTGCAAAACAATTTTGCAGCCAGGATGCTGCAAATCATCCTACAATGTGCAGAATGGCCTGAACACACAGAACATTCCAGTTCAGAACATCGGTAGTACCAAAGTTGAGAAGCCCTGATTCAGACAAGCCTGCACTATCACGAATGTTCAGGTCCCTGTAAGTCTTTTAATGCGTGCTGTTTTCCAGGCTCTGAGCAAAGACTCTTCTTTCTTATGTTGCAGCGAAATTCTGTGGAGAGAGACTGGCTTCATCAGCTCTTGTTGGCTCCAACGCTATAAGGCTGAGCTTCATCTCTGATAACACAGATTATGCCGTTGGGTTCAATCTCACCTATAAAGCTGTTAAACCAAACTACCTTCCTGGTAAAACTGTTTACTCTTATCACACACTATGCTGACCTTTTGCAGAAGTTGAGGCCCCATAGGAATTAGATGATGGGTAGGGAAACCACCCAAGGCCCACTGAGCTCCACAGCAAAGAAGAGCCCAAGGTCGGTGAGACACGGGGTACAGGGGCTCTTCGTGCAGTCTCGCAAATGCATGCTTGTTGCCCACCCACAAGAGCCAAGAGAGCTTGATGACGTCTCCAGAACCAGTGCAGAGACCTCCCCCTTCTTGATGGCTCTGCCTGAAGAGCCAGTTCAGGCATCTTTCGTGGGGGACACAAGGATGAGAACAAAGAGGTCCCCTCTGTCCATGGTGATGCCACTGCTTGGACCTTCTCCTTTGTGTTGCAGATTCTGGCTGCAACTCCTTAACGATCCTGTTTGAAGAAGGCCTCATACAGAGTCCTCACTATCCTGAAGACTACAGCGACATGGCCAGCTGCAACTGGGTCTTTCAAGCCCCCAAACATTACCTAGTTAAGGTACCCTTACTTGGCTGTGGATCTCCACAGAATCGCTCACATGGACACTATGAGGGCAGAGGTTTTTATCTGATGCATTTGCTGCTGTATCCCTTGTACCTAGAACCTAGCACCTGGCACACAAATCTTTTGATAAATACTTGATATCAGACCTGCGTATTCTGTCCTGCAACTACCCGCACTTGCCACTAGATGGCAACTGTGCGCTTTCAGTTCAGTTCAGTTGCTCAGTCGTGTCCGACTCTTCACGACCCCATAAAGTGCAGCATAGCTGCTTCCCTGTCCATCACCAACTCCTGGAGCTGACTCAAACTCGTGTCCAGACAGTCGGTGATGCCATCCAATCATCTCGTCCTCTGTCACCCCCCTCTCCTCCTGCCTTCAATCCTTCCCATCATCAGGGTCTTTTCAAATGAGTCAGTTCTTCACATCAGGTGACCAGAGTATTGAAGTTTCCCTTCAGCATCAGTCCTTCCAAAGAATATTCAGGACTGATTTCCTTTATGATTGACTAGTTGGATCTCCTTGCAGTCCCAGGGACTCTCAAGAGTCTTATTCAACACCACAGTTCAAAAGCATCAATTCTCCGGCGCTCAACTTTCTTTATAGTCCAACCTCACATCCATACATGACTACTGGAGAAACCATAGCCTTGATAGATGGACCTTTGTTGGCAAAGTAATGTCTCCCCTTTTTAATATACTATCTAGGTTGGTCATAGCTTTTCTTCCAAGGAGCAAGCATCTTTCAATTTCATGGCTGTAAGCACCGTCTGCAGTGATTTTGGAGCCCCCCAAAATAGTTTCTCACTGTTTCCATTGTTTCCCTATCTATTTCCCATGAAGTGATGGGACCGGATGCCGTGATCTTGGTTTTCTGATTGTTGAGTTTTCAGCCAACTTTTTCACTCTCCTCTTTCACTTTCATCAAGAGGCTCTTTAGTTTTTCGCTTTCTGCCATAAGGGTGGTGTCATCTGCATATCTGAGGTTACTGATATTTCTCCCGCAATCTTGATTCCAGCTTGTTCTTCCTCCAGCGCAGCCTTTCTCATGATGTACTCTGCATATCAGTTAAATAAGCAGGGTGACAGTATACAGCCCTGACGCACTCCTTTTCCTATTTGGAACCAGTTCGGTGTTCCGTGTCCAGTTCTAACTGTTGCTTCTTGACCAGCATACAGATTTCTCAGGAGGCAGTCAAGCGGTCTGGTATTGCCATCTCTTCAAGAAAGTTCCAGTTTGTTGTGATCCACGCAGTCAAAGGCTTTCACATAGTCAATAAAGCAGAAATAGATGTTTTTCTGGAACTCTCTTGCCTTTTTTGATGAGCCAACAGATGTTGGCATTTTGATCTCTGGTTCCTCTGCCTTTTCTAAATCCAGCTCAAACATCTGGAAGTTCATGGTTCATGTACTGTTGAAGCCTGGCTTGGAGAATTTTGAGCATTACTTTGCTAGCATGTGAGATGAGTGCAATTGTGTGGTAGTTTGAACATTCTTTGGCATTGCCTTTCTTTGGGATTGGAATGAAAACTGACCTTTTCCAGTCCTGTGGCCACTGCTGAGTTTTCCAAATTTTCCTGGCTTATTGAGTGTAGCACTTTCATAGCATCATCTTTTAGGATTTGAAACAGCTCAACTGGAATTCCATCACCTCCACTAGCTTTGTTTGTCGTGATGCTTCCTAAGGCCCACTTCACTTCACATTCCAGAATGTCTGGCTGTAGGTGAGTGACCACACCATCATGGTTATCTGGGTCATAAATATCTTTTTTGTATAGTTCTTCTGTGTATTCTTGTCACCTCTTCTTAATATCTTCTGCTTCTGTTAGGTCCATACCATTCTGCCCTTTATCGAGCCCATCTTTGCATGAAATGTTCCCTTGGTGTCTCTAATTTTCTTGAAGAGATCTCTAGTCTTTCTCATTCTATTGTTTACTTCTATTTCTTTGCATTGATCACTGAAGAAGGCTTTCCTGTCTCTCTTTGCTATTCTTTGGAACTCTGTATTCAAATGCATATTATTTTCCTTTTCTTCTTTGCCTTTCACTTCTCTTCTTTTCACAGCTATTTGTAAGGCCTCCTCAGACAACAATTTTGCCTTTTTCTTTTCTTGGGGATGGTCTTGATCACTGTCTCCTGTACAATGTCACAAACCTCCATCCATAGTTTTTCAGGCACTCTATCAGATCTAATCCATTGAATCTATTTGTCACTTGCACTGTATAATCATAAGGTATTTGATTTAGGTCATACCTGAATGGTCTAGTGTTTTTCCCCACTTTCTTCAATTTAAATCTGAATTTTGCAATAAGGAGCTCATGATCTGAGCCACAGTCAGCTCCTGGTCTTGTTGTTGCTGACTGTATAGAGCTTCTCCATCTTTGGCTGCAGAGAATATAATCAATCTGATTTCGGTGTTGACCATCTGGTGATGTTCATGTGTAGAGTTTTTTCTTGTGTTGTTGGAAGAGGGTGTTTGCCATGACCAGTGTGTTCTCTTGGCAAAACCCTGTTAGCCTTTGCCCTGCTTCATTTTGTACCCCAAGGCCAAATTTGCCTGTTACTCCAGGTATCTCTTGACTTCCTACTTTTGCATTCCAGTCCCCTGTAATGAGAAGGACATCTTTTTTGGGTATTAGTTCTAAAAGGTCTTGTAGGTCTTCATAGAACCATTCAACTTCACCTTCTTCAGCATTACTGGCTGGGGCATAGACTTGGATTACTGTGATATTGAATGTTTGCCTTGGAAACAAACAGAGATCATTCTTTCATTTTTGAGATCTGAGGATACTGTGTTCTTTACTTTTTGCCATTTTGTCCAACTGTGCACTCTACTTTTTGTCATTTTTGAGTTGCAGAGGCAACTGTGCACTTTACTTTTTGTTGAAAAGCTGTCTTTACCTTTGTACCAGGTTAACTTGTTCCATCAATGTCTAGTCCTTTCAAGAAATAAGCATTTCTTCCTTATTAATTAAACTGTTACCAAAACACGTTGTGGGACGTAGATAACAAAAGTGCAGTGCAGAACAGGTTCAGGGACTAGCATAATGTGTAGTAGGAGGGGTGATAGAAGGCGAGGCTGAGATCAAAGTATGGAAGGCTTTAAGTGTCAGGATACAGAATATATCAGCCTTCGACTGTGGTGTTTTGGCCGTCTGTTTGTATGCTTGTTCACTTAACACTAGCGCGCTGTCTGCAGACATGCCTTCAGGTAGATGGTACTGCAGTCAGGGTAAGGTTGGAATTAAGCATTTACTTAGAACATTTTCTCTTTAATTATTGAAAGCAAGAAAGTATATGAAGGAGAGAAAGTAGATTATAAAACAATGGGGAAGGAGCAAGGGTGAACAAGACCTCGAAGTTCTTGTATATGTGAGGCCAAAAAAAAAAAAGATCTGACCCAGGAAAAACCAAATTGGTGCAGTGTTATGATAGTCCAGAGAAGAGAGCTTTTAAAACAAAAACCAAAACAAACAAAGAGGTACGGCCAGTAGCTTGAATTTCCCACAAAAGTTAGAATTTGAAGAGAAGGAGGACTCCTCCGTTTCTTTGGCTCGCCTTCCTCTCCCTCTCTCCCTCCACCACCTCTTCTCTTGATAGATCTTGACCTCCTTCCCTCTTTTCTCTCTCCTTTCCACTGAGAAACCATTGTACAGCTCTGAAACCTTTTGTTCTTTTCAAACATGCTTTTAAATGTTAACAAAGTAAAAAGACAGAACTTTTTTAAAACATAAGGAGGACTGAGCGCCTGCTATCCAGTCCCCACCTCAACCCCTCGTAAAGAAGGTAGAATAACTGAGATGGACAATTGAAAGGAGGTGGAGGTGGTGGCATCTAAAAGGTCAGGTAAGGTCAGATGTCAGCAGTAGAATGAGATCACACAGGTTTTAAATGTGAGAAGACACAGAGGAAGTAAGGCAAATGTAGCTGTTGTCTTCCTAAAAGTTCCTGAAACCCAAGCACAGTCAGGCAGACAGTTCAAAAAGCAGGGTATTAAGGGAAGCTATGTAGTGACAGCTATGTAGCTTTCCTCGGCTCAGTTGGTAAAGAATCTGCCTACAATGCAGGAAATCCGGGTTCGATCCCTGGGTTGGGAAGATCCCCTGGAGAAGGGCATGGTAACACACTCCAGTATTCTCGCCTGGAGAATCCCATGGACAGAGGAGCCTGGCTACAGTCCATGGGGTCGCAAGAGTCAGACACGACTTAGTGACTAAACCACCACCACCTTATAGTGACAGAGGAGAAAAGATTAAGTATGAGCATATTTCCAAAAAGATGAAGAAGACAAAATTTAGTTGAACAAACATACAAGAGCTAGAAGTGGTTCAAAACCACCTGTGCAAGCAAGTACACCGAGTGCTGTGCATCAGTGAAAAGATGCACTCACATCCGGCCAGCGGCAGCATCGCCCTGCAGGACCCATTTGAGACAATCATTTGTAAGTTGGTACGACAGGTCATGACTCAAAGAGAAAAGAGTCTATTTTTATTATTCATCATAAGTTTTATTGCTTTGCATGTTCTGTTCACCAACTTTGAACATTTTAAATTCTAAGTTTTAAATGTTATCGATATTAAAATAGATTTGTTGTTATTGTTTAGTCGCTAAGTCACGTCCAGCTTTTTGCAGCCCCATGGACTGCAGCACAGCAGTCTTCCCTGTCCTTCACTGTCTCCTGAAGGTTGCTCAGACTCGTGTTCACTGAGTCAGTGATGCTATCTAACCATCTCAGCCTCTGCAACTCCCCCCCCCTTTTAGAAATATTTTGAACTTTCTTTAAGTTATTTATTATAGAGATTATAGATTCCCTGTGTGGGAAATTTCTGGTTTAAAAAAGATTTATGTAATTTTCCTCCTTTTTTTAAAACCTCTTTCCATAAGACAGAATGGTCAGAGTAACTGAAGGTATCTGCTTCCAGAAAGAATTCCAGGAAGGATTTAAGAAATGTTTGAATGAATCCTGTTTCTGACATGTCTCCTTGAGCCCATGTCTTGTTACCATGAATCATCACCTGGCTCCATTCTTGTCCCAGACATGCAGGCCTCTGTGTCTTTTGCTGAGTGTTTAGGATCCATTGAATCCCCGTCACATGTGCGTATAAAATCTAGACTGCTGCCTCATCATTCCTATCTCCCACTGCTCCTCTCTTTAAACTCCATTGGTTAGGGATATCAGATTGCTTGAACATTGTTCTTTGAAGTTTCTTTGCTCCTCTAAGGAGGCAGCTGCGGAGCTCAAATATTTGTGCGTTTTCCCACCCTTACATTTAGCCCATAACTGGACACTTACATGTTTCGAGAGGTTTGGGAGCCTGTGGTGTAGCATCTTTTCCTAAGTAATATAACTCATTCACGAATGCCCATTACCTTTCTCATCTTGCTCCAGAGCAAGCTGAACAATTGAAATTCTTCTGCTTGATCAAAATCGGTTAATGTATTCATATTGTCAACTCTGGATGTAACGTGGAGCCTTCTCAGCTTTCATTTCAGGACCTAAAAATAGAAGAAAATGGTGACTGCACTTCCGACTCTGTGAGCGTGCACAGGGATGTAGAAAGGAAGAACGAAATCGGTTTGTGCAGGGGCTCTGTATCAACCTAGAGGGGTGGGATGGGGAGGGGATGGGAGGCAGGTTCAAAAGGGAGGGGGTATGTGCATACCTGTGGCTGATTTATGTTGAGGTGCGACATAAAACAACAAAATTCTGTAAAGCAATTATCCTTCAATTAAAAAATAAACAAAGAAATAGGTTTGTGTTCCCTGGGAGCCTCGGCTTCCCTAGTTTGCATCTGGATCTGGTCCTTCTTGGGAATCCTTTCAGGGAGTAAATGGGATGTGGCTCAGTGTTCCTTTCCCTGCATCATCTCCATCCTTCCCTGTGCTCTCATCACCTCTCCTCCTTCTCCCCAGATGTGGGGGGAGGCATGGAGCGAGGGTGGAGAGAGCTTCAGGGAAAATCAAAGAACGATTTGAACGGAAGGCCCACATAGTCTAGGGATCAGAGGGGAAAGTGCCATTGAAATAAGCCCTGTGGCTGGAATCAGTTCTCTTAGTGGCATTCCCAATGGAAGTATTCGGGAGATAAACAGAATTGAAATGTTAGGAGGGTTAAATATGCAGTACAAAGAACCAGTCTGCCTTTTCCATTTTGAAAATGAATTGTGACATCCACCGGAAAAGTTTATTTCTTAACAGTTACCTGAAGGACAATTGTTTTTCTTCTATCCACTGCCATGTCTATTTGCTGGGCCCTTGATCCTGTCGTGTCTGGGCTGGGCTCGAACCAGCTCGGCTGTGTGGCTTTCTTGTTCCCACCCCCGTGGTGAGCATCACCAGGGTAATGTCCATCAGCTTCCAGTCCAATGAAAACGCGACCTTCAGAGGCTTCCAGGCTGCAGTTTCCTTCATTCATGAAACAGGTAAGAAGACTGAGGTACCAACTCCGAGTCTCATCCTCCTGATGTGGTAAATAGAGCAACATTTAGAGCTCGGCGTGGGTACAGTCAACTCTTTATTCACCGAACCTGTGAACCCTGAACCTCTGCTCCTGGGGTAATGCGGAGGAGCAAGGTTCCTATCAGCCTCTGGTTTTATTTGTATTTCTGTTTCAGGTCACCTTATTTAATATACATCGCTGATTCATTAACACTGAACTCACTCACAGCCAATACCACTGTAACTTGTGCCTGAACAAAGCTTATCCGTCACATGTATTTTCTCTGCAAGGCACGACCCAGCCTTTCTGCACTTAGGAACACTAGATGGCACTGGAGCACTATGTTTGGGGCCATGTCACCCACCCAAAAAAGCTCAAAAATGCAGAGACACATACTAGTGACTATCGCAGAGTGAAACATGTCAGAAAGAGAAAAACAAATATCATATATTAATACATATAAGGGGAATCTAGAGAATGGTACAGATAATCTTATTTGCAACGCAGAAATAGCGACATAGATGGAGAAAACAAATGTATGAATACCAAGAGGGAAAGGGGGATCGAGTGGGATGAATTGGGAGATTGGGATTGACACATACACACCATCGATACTATGTCTAAACTAGATAACTAATTGAGAACCTCCTGTGTAGCACAGGGAACTCTACTCAATGCTCTGTGATGACCTAAACGGAAAGGGAATCCAAAAAAGAAGAAATATATATGTGTTCAGTTCAGTCGCTCAGTCGTGTCTGACTCTTTGTGACCCCATGAACTGCAGCGCACCAGGCTTCCTTGTCCATCACCAACTCCTGGAGTTTATACTCAAACTCATGTCCATTGAGTCAGTGATGCCATCCAACCATCTCAACCTCTGTCATCCCATTCTCCTCCTGCCTTCAATCTTTCCCAGCATCAGGATCTTTTCCAATGAGTCAGCTCTTCGCATCAGGTGGCCAAAGTATTGGAGTTTCACCTTCAACATCAGTCCTTCCAATGCATATTCAGGACTAATTTCCTTTAGGATGGACTGGTTGGATCTCCTTGCTGTCCAAGGGACTCTCAAGAGTCTTCTCCAACACCACAGTTCAAAAGCATCAATTCTTCGGTGCTCAGCTTTCTTTATGTCCAACTCTCACATATACGTGTATGTATATATATTATAGATAGATATAGATAGCTGATTCACTTTGCTGTATAGCAGAAACTAGTACAACATTATAAATTAACTATAATGCAATAAAAGTTCATTTAAAAAGAAGTAAAACATTTTTAAAAAGAAAATAATTAAGGTGATTAAAAAAACAGCATGCCTGAAAATGAAAAAATAAAAGTACAAAAATACAAAAAGCAAGACAAAACAGAAAGTGGTGCTAGCAGCCCCATGAAAGGACACTTGTTTACAGTGTGAGAGCTGAAACAAGACAAGAGTGTGGCTGAGACCTCCGCCGGGACACGTGCTTCAAGTAACTCAAAGTTTTCACGCTCTGCACATGTCCATGAAGGACTGTGAAAGTACCAGGAGGACTGGCTTTGAATTAACAAATCAAGGTTAGCAAGTAGGTGAATTTGAAAATTTGGATTCCACAAAGAATGAAGATCAACTGTATGTCTGAATGTTGGCCTTTCCTTACTAGATGTGTGACCTAAGAGTCCTCTAAGATTCATCGTCCTCAGTCTAATTATGGGAGAGTAATAAACACATGGTAAGAATGTAGTAAGGGTTAAATCAGACAAGATATGGTTGGTCAGGAGCCAGGGTGTGTGACACACGAGGGAGGCTCAGAGACATGAAGTATTGTCACCAACCCCTGGTGGTCCCTGGACACCAGAAGATTCAGCTTCCTTCCAAGCTCTCTCTCCCATGAGCACTCTGTCCAAATCCTAGAAAGCTAGTTACTGGCTTCTCAAAATGTTCATTCTTTTTAAGCGATAAATAGCTGCTTATGGCAAACCCAGGTTATAGTTAAAACACTTCACTTTCCAGTTCAAATACCCATAAAATCCAACTGACAAGATGCCCCAGAATTCTAACAATAATATTTTTCTGATAAATCCTAAACACTGACCTTGTTTGCATGATCTGAGCAATTGTATTATGCTTATACCCAGATTTTAACATCTCTGGATTAGAGAATGAATCCGTGTTTCTGGAGATATGAAATGTACCACCTGAAGAATCCAGTGATTCTGGTAAGCTGTTTTGGAGAACGTGACCATGAGAAGCACATGCAGTGTATTAGTCCAGGGTTCAACCAAGAACCCCCAAAAGATAATGTTAGCATTCTAATGTCCAGTATCTAAGGACACGTTTTGTGACCTTATTTGGAGACAGTGTGTTTACAGAGGCAATCAAGTTAAAATGATATCATTAGTATGGGCCCTAATCCAATATGACTGATGTCCTTATAAAAGGGGAAATTTGGAGAGAGAGACATGAGCATATGGACACCACATGGACATGAAGGCAGAGACTGGAGTGATGGGTCTTTTATGAACCAAAGGATGCTGAAGATGGCCAGCAAAACACCAGAAGCTAGAGGAGAGGCCTGGAGCAGGCTGTCCATCATTATCATCTTCATCCTCAGAAGGACTCAACCTTCTTAACACCTTCATCTCAGACCTCGAGGCTCCAGAACTGTGATGCAATAAATTTTTGTCTAAGTCACCCTGTCTGTGATATTTTATTATGGTAGATCTAGCAAGCTAAGTCACCAGGAACTGGCTTACAGGATTTGGGGGCTGACTAAGCAAGTCTATCTATAAGGCAGGCAGGCAGGAAGGGAAGATCACAAGACTCTGGAATTTCACAGATGTGGGCTGAGGCCATTCTCCACAAGCTCTCTTCTCTCTTCTGGGGAGCCTTCTGTGTTAAGGCCTTTCCAAATAAGGAGGTCAGGCCCACTCAGACAATCCAAGACAGTCTTCCTTACCTAAAGTCAACTGATTAGGGACTTTAATTACATCTGCAAAGTCCCTTCATAGCAACATCTAGACTAATGTTTTATTGAATAACTGGAGGCTGTAGCCTGGCCAAGTTGCCACATCAAAAAAGCCATCACATGGTGCTGGATGGGATGTGGTCACGGTCCCTTCGCTCAAAGCAGCACTGAAATACTCTCAGTCACAGAATCAAATTCCCAATTCAAGTGATTCATTCAGTTGGGTTGGGTAAATAGTTTGCCAGATCTGATCTGACTTACAAGATCCATCCCCTGCAAACAGAGTGAGTGAACTGCTATGCCTGTATGCAGGCAAGCACCGAGAAGCTAGGCTTTCTCTTTTCCTTGTTTCCTCTGTAACATCACTGACATCCACGTGTGACATCCAGGTCCCTGTGGGAAATGTGATGAGGCGGCAGTAGAGGCTGAGGGTAAGGGAACTTTCAGATTGCCATTTTGATATTTCCTCAAAAATCACCTTATTTTTAACTAAAATTTTTTTAATTTTATAAATTATCTGACACATGGAGCACAGAAAAACAGAGTGTGCTGGGTGAGTATTCCTTTTAATGAGGAAGTATAGAAGCAGTCTGAATTTTCTGGGGTTTGTTTTTTGGCTTCTTGGACGGCATGAGTCATAGAAACCCCGGGTGGAACCTCTTTGCGGTGTGTCTGCAGTGGTGCCCGCTCTTGGCCACCAGGGGGAGATATAGTCAACAAAGTCTTAGCCTGAACTACACAGGTTATCCGCCANAAGTATAGAAGCAGTCTGAATTTTCTGGGGTTTGTTTTTTGGCTTCTTGGACGGCATGAGTCATAGAAACCCCGGGTGGAACCTCTTTGCGGTGTGTCTGCAGTGGTGCCCGCTCTTGGCCACCAGGGGGAGATATAGTCAACAAAGTCTTAGCTTGAACTACACAGGTTATCCGCCAAGGAGTCTCACTACTCTCGGCTAGATTTTATTCATCATTTTATTCCCAGTGCCTATCACAATGCCCAGGACACAGGAAAGGCCAAATAAATATTTGATGAGTGAAAGTAAATAATCCACAAATAGCTCCAGTAAGGGAGGCTTTCCTGGTTCCCTCTCACTGAACTCCCATCTACTTTTGGGGGTTTCTTCCCTTATACAAATACACAAAAACTTACAAAGGATAAAGTAAAGAGTTTACATGTGTCCTGTTTTAAATAGCACACCTAAACTGGATTGCATAAGTCGTCCAATAAGCTATTTTGTCTTTCACTTTTATTTTGAAAATTTTCAAATCTACACAACAGATGGAAGAATAATACATGAACTTCTGTATATATTCCTCAACTGTTGATATTCTGTCATGTTGTCTTGATACGATGCTCTGATTTGGTGTCCTCTTTGGATAAATCTCTGTACCAGAGCCCAGGGCATGGGGGAGATGGGTACAGAGAACTACAGAGGTACTAACCTAGATATCTTAAAGGGATTTATACCCTAATAATGAAAGTTATATGTACAGAGAGAGAGTACGTGTGTGCTCACTCATATCCTACTCTGCAACCCCATGGACTGTAGTCCACCAGGCTCCTCTGTCCATGGAATTTTCCAGCAAGCACAGTGGAGTGGGTTGCCATTTCCTACGCCAGGGAATAGAGTAGACTTATGTAAAACTAAAAGCATTCAAAACTAATAGATGGTGTTAGACGTCAGGAGAGCAGTTATGCTTTGGAGGCGTAGTGACTGGACTGGACTCCTGAAGTGTCTTTAGAGATTCTAATAGTCTAAATCTTGATCTGGGTTCCAGCTGTACTTCTTAGAAATTCATTTCAAGTGTTTTATTATTTGAGTATATTTCTGTATAGATGTTACTTTAATAAAGTTGACAAAGTGAAAGAAAGTGAAGTCGCTCAGTCGTGTCCGACTCTTTGCGACCCCATGGACTGTAGCCTACCCGGCTCCTCCATCTATGGGATTTTCCAGGCAAGAGTACTGGAGTGGAGTGCCATAAAGTTGACAACAAATGGGGAAATGTGCACCAAAAACCACAATACAAGAAAATCCTGAATACCAGAAAATACAAGAAATAACTTCTGAGGTGATTAGGACACTGCTGTTTGACTGGGGCTGTTTGATGAAGAAAAATAAGATGTCAACTTTATTCCAAACACTGTGGGGAACCCTTGGATGGTTGTAATCAAGAGAGTGATGTAATCAAAGCAAGCCCTCTTCGATGGTCAATTTGGGAGTGAGAGGACAGGGAAAGATTAACCCCAGGGAGAGTAGTCCAGGTGAGCAATGCTGAAGATCCAAGCCCAAATACAAAAGATGGATTCAAGATACATTGTGAATATAGTATTTAAAGTGTTTAGAAACTTGATAAGTGGTACAAAAAAATAAAGTCAAGAGTGAGCTTGATATTTTATTCTTGGGTAAAACATCATTTCTAGTTATATATAAGTTACGTATGTGTGTGTGTGTTTGTATATGTATATAATTTCTAGAATTCAATAAGCATTTCTCATTATTTCCAGGTATCATTAGAGTTGCTCGGGGAGATGCTCAGACCTGGACTTGATGGTGAGGAGGTTTCATGGGTAGCTAAGTTGTGTCTCGCTGGCTCCCTTCCAGGTGGGCTTTGCAGCGCCACTCTCTCTCCCCCTTTCCAGGTCCCTTCCCAGCCAGATTGTGGGAGGCAGGAGGCCATGGTCAGTTCTTGGACATAGCAGGTCAGTGTGCAGATTGCCACCAAGCGTTGCTGGGAAGACCAGGTTGTCACCCTTGCTCGCTGCTTCACCAATACGTAAGTACACCTGGAGAATGGAGCATGGTGGAAGCTCGTGGTTTAACTTGATTGATCATTTTCCAGCTAACATCTCTGTCATCCACTAGGGTCTTCTGCTGCTTCCCCATTCACCACAATCACAGGCAATCTGCTTCCCCAGCAGAACTTGAGTTCCCGAGTGCCTGGGAAACTTCTGCCCCTTCACACTATTTCACACTAAAATATGCTTCTAGTATATTTTACGGGGAAGGCAATGGCACCCCACCCCAGTACTCTTGCCTGGAAAATCCCATGGACGGAGGAGCCTGGTAGGCTGCAGTCCATGGGGTCGCTAGGAGTCGGACACGACTGAGCGACTTCGCTTTCACTTTTCGCTTTCATGCATTGGAGAAGGAAATGGCAACCCACTCCAGTGTTCTTGCCTGGAGAATCCCAGGGATGGGGGAGCCCGGTGGGCTGCCATCTATGGGGTCGCACAGAGTCGGACACGACTGAAGCGACTTAGCAGCAGCAGCAGCAGCAGTATATTTTAATTAAACAGGAGGCTGGTTGTTGGACAGAGATATATTTTATTATATCTCTCTTCCTAAGATCTTTAAATCAGAAATGAATATTGAATTTTGTGAAATATTTTTAGCATCTATTGTAATCACCGATTCTCTCCTTTGACTTATTAGTATATTAAATCTATGTAAATAGATTTCCTAAGGGCTTCCCTGGTGGCTCTGATGGTAAAGAGCTGGGCTGCAAAGCAGGAAACTTGGGTTTGATCCCTGGATCGGGAAGTTCTCCTGGAGAATGAAATGGCAACCCACTCCAGTATTCTTGCCTGGAGAATCCCATGGACAGAGAAGCCTGGCAGACTTAACGTTCCCACAGTTCTGAATCCCACTTGGACGTGAGACATTCATCTTTCAATGTACTGCTGGGCTCTGTTACTAATGTTTCATTCAGAGTTTTGCATCAACATTCATAATTGAAATTGACTTACAGTGGAGGTTCTCAAAATGTGGTCTGGAGACCGATGGGGATCTCCAAGATCCTTTTAGGGGGTCTGCAAGGTCAACATGCTTTTCATAGTAATTGCTGTTCAGTTGCTAAGTTGTGTCCAACTCTTTGCCACCCTATGAACTGCAAGCATGCCAGGCTTCCCTGTAATTCACTGTCTCCTGGAGTTTGCGCAAACTTATATCCACTGAGTCGGTAATGCCATCCAACCATCTCATCCTCTGTCACCCTCTTCTCCTGCCCTCAATGTTTCTCAGAATTCTCTGGGGGCTCAGATGGTAAATAACCTGCCTCCAATGCAGGAGACCTGTGTTCAACCCCTGGATTGGGAAGATCCCCTGGAGAAGGGAATGGCTACCCACTCCAGTATTTTTGCCTGGAGAATTCCATGGACAGAGGAGCCTGGCAGACTACAGTCCGTGGCTTCACAAATAGTCAGACATGACTGAGGGACTAACACTTTCATAGTAATACTAACACATATTATCCTCTTTCACTCCCATTCTCTCAGGGATGTATCACAGAGTTTTCCAGAGACTACATAACGTGTGATATCTCAACAGACTGCATGTAAAAAGCAGATAGGAAATTCCATCTATCTTCCATTTAGCCAGACATTAAATACTTTTGAAGAAATGGGAAATAATGCCAGTTTAATGTAAATTTTTTTTTTATTTTAGAAGATTTGGTTATTTGAATGCATGTTATTTGTCAATACATAATAGTTCTACTGTGGTTATCTTAAAAATGCATAATCTAAACAATTTCTGCTTTAATTTCTAGCATGTTAACTATTGATAAATATTACTTCCATAAACAAAAGCTCTTTAGGATTTTCAGTGATATTTTTCAAAGTGTAAAGGTGACTTGAGACCAAAAGGTTTGAGAACCACTGGCTATGGTTTCCTGTCATCTGCCTTTGTCAGACTTTGGTATCACCATTCTTCGTGAAAAGAACTGGAGAACACTCCTTTAACTGAGGTATAATTGACATGTAACATATTAGTTTCAGGTGTACAATATAATGGTTTGATATTTGTATTTTTGCAAAATGATCTCTGCAGTAAGTGTAGTCAATTTCTACCACCCCACATATTTACAGTTGTTTTTCCTTGTGATGAAAACTTTTAAGATCTATTCTTTTATCAACTTTCTCTTAGAGCTTTCCTTCTTGCTCTATGCTTTGCATAAACTTACAATTGGAGGATAATAAATAATGATGTCATGCGATTAAATATACTAGCATCTACTCCTTGAAGATGTTAACAATGACTTTCTGTTTCTTTCCTGGTTGCTAGTTTTTAGGTTTAAAATTTTCATCTTCACTCAATTTTTATCATTTATCAGCGCCTAGTAACAGCTATAACACTCAGACTTTCCTACTAATTGCTTTGTGTTGTACAAAATATTTCCCCATAATACCTTGTGATATTTTC
The DNA here is from genome assembly GCA_006410635.1 of Cephalophus harveyi. Classification (NCBI taxonomy): domain Eukaryota; kingdom Metazoa; phylum Chordata; class Mammalia; order Artiodactyla; family Bovidae; genus Cephalophus; species Cephalophus harveyi. The sequence goes on along the minus strand of SJYT01002560.1, from coordinate 249,320 downwards.
TACTTTCCCAATTTTGGATATTTTCAAAATCTTTTTTAAAAAATTAGAGTAGCCTAGTATCTTGTCATTTTGTAGAAATCTTATTTTTATTTCAGAAAACTGTTAGTTTGGTAATGAACCTATTTCCTCTGGCTGCACCCTCTTGAGTCTCTTCAGCTAACCCAGACAGGCAGGCTAACCAGGGCCTTGAGACCATGGCTCTGAGTTATTTCCGGCAGATGATGAACATGCATAGCTATAACCATTAGAATGAAGCTGCAAGTCTTGATTATGCTCCTGTGAGAGCTCTTAACTCATCAAGTGATGTCAAACAGACGGCTTCATGTTCCTGAGCCCTAGGATCATCTATATACTTAGAAAAGAGACCAGTCTCTGGAGCCTCGCTGGGCTTCTGGAAGGACTGGCTGCTGCCTTTATTGCAGAGGTCAAGACGGTGGCCTTGCTTTCCCTTTGATTCTAGGGCTCCTTGGAGAGCCACCTCCTAACCTCAGATTTTTTTAATATGTATATATTTATTTTGCTGTGCTGGGTCTTAGTTGTGGCTCATGAACTCAGTTGTGGCACATGAGATCTAGTTCCTTGACCAGGGAGTAAACCTGGGCCCCCTGCTTTGGGAGCATGGTTTCTGAGCCATTGAACCACCAGGGAAGTCCCCTAACCCCATATTTTCCTAATTAGGCCATATCTGTGATTTTTTTATTATTATTTTAATTGGAGGATAATTACTTTACAACATTGTGATGGTGTTTGCCTTACATCAACATGAGTCAGCCACGGGTATACTTGTGCCCCCCAATTCTGAACCCCCTCCCACCTCCCTCTCCTCCCTATCCCTCTGGGTTGTCCCAGAGCATTGGCTTTGGGTGCCCTGCTTCATGTATCCAACTTGCACTGGTCATCTATTTTACACAAACACATGGAACGCTTCACAAATTTGTGTGTCAGCCTTGCACAGAAGCCGTGCTGATCTCTGTTTCATTCCAGTTTTAGTATATGTGCTGCCGAAGCAAGCATCATATCTGTGATTTCTTTTCTTCTAACTTTCTAGTTACCTGGGTGGTGAAAGCAAGCATCCATGACTTGGCCAATGGCTCCCCTCAGGTAAGAGACCTTGGCACCTCCCTTCTCTCCAGCCTGCCTGGCCACAGCATCACTGTGACTGCCGCAGCCCCACAGATCATGGGCCTCCCCCAGCATTGACCAGAGGCTGGTCATTCATAGATGTTTCTGGCCCAGAGTACAGGATTTGGACTGAGTCTCCCTTCTCTTTATAAAGAGAGAAACAGGATTTAAGAGCCAATTCCAGGTTTATCAGTTGTGTCTAGAGTCACAGTTGAAGCCTCTTCCTCTCCTGGGAACTCTCTACTGCCCACAGGCCAGCTTTCCCTTGTTACCCACCCTGCAAGACTGCAGAACAAGCTAGTCATTTAGGGATCCCTCCCCGGAGCCTTTGTCTGCCTGGAGCCATGTGGGCACTTACAAGGGGCATCTGACAGCATCCACATGGCGACCAGCTACCCTCACTTCATGCTGTTTCCTCTTCAGAGGGAGTTCAAGCATTCAGGCTCCATGAGCCTCCCTTCTTCCATGGGTTTATTTAACACTCCTTCTGTCTTATTAGAAAAGGTCCGTCACCTACCTCGCAAGCTACCCTGCCTCCTGCAGCACCCTGTGGAGTACGACTTGGCACCACCACAGCCGGTAGCCTTGCTTCACTTGCATCACCACCTTCTTCCAGCCTGAGTACCTGTGAGAGGCAAGGGGCAGCTGCTTCCAGCGTGGGGCACAGCCACAGGATGGGGGCCCCATCCACGTCTGCAATCGGCCTCACACGAGTGTCCCGGGAACCTTCCATCCCCACAGCCCTTCACAGACTCCTGACTTGCACACCTGCTCTCAGCGTCTCTCACACTGCCCCTGACGTGTGAACAGGTGAGGACCCTTACCCTGTGTTCACGAAAAGAGACTGAGGCTTATAAAGCTGAGGTGACAGAGTCAGACAACTGCAGAGACAGAGCCTGCACTAGACTCAGCTTAAGCCCAGCCATCCTTGCACAGCTCCGCTTTGGGGCTGATTCCACGCTGCTCTGGTGCCGTGCCACCCTTCCCAGCCCACAGCTGATCCCTGTTCATTCATTATTTTCCATGGTCACGTGCAAGTCTCCACTGCGCGCCATCTTTTTGCCAGACTCTCAGTTAGACTCTGGGGATGCAAAAGCAAATAAAACAACCCGTGATTTCTAGCATAGGGTTTACGAAGGGTGTGCGACTGTTCTCAGTACAAGGTGATAAACACGGTGACATATGTGAGAACTGTGTTCAGAGGGAACAAAGAGAAGGGAGTGACTTCCTAGAACTATCAGGGAAGGCTTAACTAAGGATTAGACACTTATGCTGCGTCTTAAAAGAATCAGAAGATATTTAGGGAAACAGAAGGGAAGGCTTTCCATTCAAAGGGACTGGCATGAACAAGGGATCAGAAAGGCTGCGCAGAGGGATAGTCAGGGCAAAGGGGGCGTCCTATGAATCTGGTGCTTTGACAGGGGGAATTGAGTGGCGATTACCTTAAATTACAGCTTGAGTTCCAGTTGTAAAGAGTCTTATGCTGGTGCTAAAAATGTTAGACTCTATCTTGTAGTCAAGAGATGGGAACTATTGCCCTTCTAGCACAAGGGGGAAAAAAGACCTGTACTAAAGAAAAACTACTCTGACAGTAGAGAAGACGCATAGATGTAAGAGCCCAAATAAAATATGCTGAGGACTACAAGGGTGACAAAAAGGAAAAAGTAGTTTCAAGAAACATTTTGTCCACAGAGTCAATAAGGTTTGATGATCAATAATGCTTAAAATGGAGGAAAGAAAAAGTCACACACATACGCAAATAACTTCCAGGTACCTGACTCACGTGATTGTGTAGATAAAAGCTAATAGTTTTTTTACCACTAGTGCCACCCAGGAAGCTCAAACCATTATAATAGTTGACATTTATTCCTTACTCTGGGCCAAACCCTTTATGTGCATATAATCTTGTCAGTAAACCTGAGAAATTGGTACTATTCTTAACCCTAATTTTACAGATGAAGAGACTGAAACTCAGTGATCAATTTCTTTGCTCCAGTAAGTGGCCTAATAGGGATTCCAAGCCATGACTGTCTGAAATCAGAATTTGGTGCTCCTAACCACTATACTATACTGCCTCTGCATGTACTCTTGGCCCAAAAAAGAAATATCGTAGCAGAAGCAGATGTGGGGAGGGTGTGAGGGGTACAGATGAATTAAGGTTGTATCAGTTACCTTTAGAGATACTTGTGGGGTGTCCAGCTACAGATGTCTAGGGATTAGGAAACCAGCCAGGGGTAATGTGATTTGAGAGGTAGCAGATATGGGTGAGGGTGAGGGTGGCAGCCTTGGAAAAGGCTATTTTCAGAGAAAAAGGAGCGAAGAGAGAGAGGAGAAGCTGAGAAAAGGCTGAAGGAGTGAGCAGAAGGGAAGGGGAGAAGCGGGACAGAGCATGGAAGCTGGGGAGAGAGCTTAGGTTTCAAGAAGGATGGTCAATAATGTAAAATGCTGGACAAAATCTTGTCCTGTAAGAATGGGGAAAGAGGTCTTTTGATGTGGCCATTGGCAGCTTGTGGGTAATCTCAGTAAGTCAAGATTCCATGGTGTGATGGCTCAAGAGGAGAATAAACAGGAGCTGACAAAGAAGCCACAGAGAGATCGACTTCCCTCTCTGAAGAATGGTCTCCAAGCACAGCGGCTAGTCTCTGGGCTGCTGATGCTCCTGGCTTCAGGATTCGTGGATGTAGACTAATACACTAGCGTGATCCTGATAGCCACTTATTTCCCAGCCTTAGTCTTTGAAGGCACTGTATTAAAGTCATGTAGTAGGCCCTCTTTCTTATTCTTACAGCCATCACTTCTTATAAATGTTTTGGGTAATATAATTTTCTTTGACAGCTTGCCAAGAAACATCACACACCTTTTAATTCACACAGTAGAATCCTCTTTCCCTTTGTCTTTACAAACAAAATCCCCAAATATCCCCTAAAAATATATTCTGCCATTTTTTTTCTAGACATTAATTGACCTTAACAAAGAGATTTCTTGCCTTCAAGGTGGAGAGAAGTCCAACAAGTTATTGCAGCTCAGCATCGTCATCCTTGCCTCTGAAGCCACCAGGTGTTTGTGCATCCCTCTCTCCATGGATGCTGTGGACAGCGCTGTGGCTTCCCTTCTCGGGAGGCACGGATTTCTGCTGATACGCTCGCCACCCACCGTCTCTCTCCTCTCTCACAATGCTCGTGGGGGACTGGGAGTTAGCAGCCAGTGGGAAAGATTCTAGTTGTCACCTGGTGGCTTGGTAAGGGGCCTCTAGTGGAGCTGCTGGACCAATGGGAGGTTAGAATCTCCAGGATGCTCAGGGACCCTCTGTAGACAGTTTTAAGGAACTTCTTTTGCGAATGGAATAGTCCTTTATAAAAGCACTTTTTTTTGGATTTTCAGAAGCATCCCACTCCAGATAGGAAATAAGGAAAAGGATCTTCCTTTTATATTTTCAGGGTTTCAGTTTCCTTTCTCCTTGCTTCCACAATCAGATCTCTACTGATTGCAGCATAGAGTAGGGCAGGCAACTTTATGGCTTCAAAAGATCTATTTCATCCTATTTGGACAGGTAGACTATAGTCAATAAATAATGCACTCATTATTCCTCCTCAGTTCTCACCAGACTTACTATTAACATATGTAAAATTTGTTTGTTAATAATTGAGGTTTCCCAGGTGGCGCAGTGGTAAAAGAATCCACCTTCCAACACAGGAGATGCAAGAGATGCAGGTTCTATCCCTGGGTCAGCTTACTGGAGCTGGGAGCAGGGAGGGAGGGATGGGGAGTTATTGTTTAAAAATTATATAGTTTCAGTTTAGCAAGATGAAAAAATGTTATGGAGAAGGATGGTGATATTGGTTGGACAATAATAATGTATTTAATACCACTGAACTACACACTTGAAATGGTTAAGATGGTAAGTTTTATGTTGTGTATTTTACTACATTTTTTAAATTGGAAAAAATGAACAGAAGACACCATGATGTTCTCAGAATTGACCCCTTAAAATGATTAACTTTTTGTCATCTCCTCAGACTTTTTATACCTGAATCATTCTCCCTCAATATAAATTCTTTCTCAGGAATCTCCTCAGCCCTAAGCAAATAGACGTCTGCTAATTCCATCCCATCCCTGTTCAAACATCCCTGGAAGAGTCTGAAACCACTTGGACTCAAGCTGAAACCCATTCCTACATAAGAAAATTAACTATGTCCTACAGATACTCCATACACCATAATTATGGGGTTAATTTCTGTGTTACACATAAGATTCAGGGCACAAGATCAAAAAGTAAGAAGAAAGAAGCAAGAAATAAGCTCTTACTGCTTGTCGAAGCTTGATTTAAGAGCCAATGAAAGAAATGTTTCTGTTTCAGGGAGGGTGTCTGGCTCCTCAAACGAAGTCCTGGAGGTGCCCAACAAGCCCAGATCCTCAGCCCTGTCAGACTGGAAACTCAACTGTGTCAAGATTTTCTCAGTGAGGAGGCTCCAGGAAACAAGTCCCAGGATCAGAAGAAGGGTATATAAACACAAAGGTGGGTGTTTTAATGCAGGGCTGGGGCAGTTCACTTCTAGTGAATGGAATGTGTGATATGGGATATGTACATCCACTCTTCCCAACTTCTGCTGCCAAACTTTTTTGAAGGACAGCAGAGACCAGGCATCACCCTCAGGGGCAGCCCTGTCGCCCTTCCAGGAAGCAGAACGCTTTGATGCCAAGCACGGTAGTAAACACCGGAGCTGAGCCCTGCTCTCTGACTTCCCTTCTCTCAGGCCCCATGAATACCGTCTCATGTTAACAGTCTGTCTTCAGGATAGACTGTAAGGCAATGACTCAGAGCATAGATTTCTTAACCATAGTGGTGTTACACACAGTATACTGCACCCTAAACAGTGTGGTCAGATTCGACTATTCCCTAATATCCACAATCATCTATTTATAAACAATGTCCTGGATTGTAATGAGACTAGCCTAGTGCCTGCATATAGTAGACATTCAACGATGGTTAATAAAGTGCCACCTGTTACAGAAAGCTGCTGCTGCAGCTAAATCGCTTCAGTCATGTCCGACTCTGTGCGACCCCACAGATGGCAGCCCACCAGGCTCCCCCGTCCCTGGGATTCTCCAGGCAAGAACACTGGAGTGGGTTGCCTTCTCTAGTGCGTGAAAGTGAATTTGCTCAGTCGTGTCCAACTCCTAGCGACCCCATGGACTGCAGCCCACCAGGTTCCTCTGTCCATGGGATTTTCCAGGCAAGCTAGTCTCGCTCATTATGCGTCAATTCAGGTCATCCTTGGGAGTTCTAGGGTCACATGAATTTGCCCCTGTAGACAATCAACTCACATAGTAGGCATTCTAGTTTTCTTAGAATAAGATTTGCTTTGAACAATATACATTAACAAAAGTGGAATAGGGAAGATTTGAACTACTGTTACATGACTGTATTGTTCTCAGGTGTTTGCATCCGGAAAACCCATTCCAACAAGACTGTGGTTCCAAATTGTTTTGAATGAAATCAAATTGACTTGAAACAAGATTATGAACATGACAATGTAGCTGAAATAATGTTTTCTCAAAAATAAGTATTTTGAACCACTGCTATTTATCAATAATTTTAATATACTCTGGAGTATTTTATACATATTTTCACATCTTGAAAAAGTTTTGGTCTTTTTTTCCCTAACTTAAGGGGTGGGGGGGGCTGACTTGCTTTTATGCCACTAATTCCTGCCCAGCTCATAATTTAAATATCCAGAATAAGAACTCTAACATGATGTATTGCAAGGGGCTAGTAGGGCTTTTCTTTCTGATGGAATATGGGTGCTCTTTAGGCTCTTCTTAGATTTCTCTCTTCATTTAATCAACAAACATTTGTAAGTGGCTCTATCTGCATCAGGTATCTAGTTACAAGGGATACTTCAGTGAGCAAAATGGACAAAAATCTAGTGGAGATGGGGAGGCAGATAATAAAGAAGTAAAAAATATATAGCATTTGATAATAAATGATAGAGTGAAATAAATCAGGGATGAGCTATAGTGAATGCAAAATAGAAGGATGTTTGCAATTTAAAAAAATCTATGGTCCAGGGAAAACTGATAAGGAGACATCTGAGAAAAGATCTGAAGGTGGTAAGGGTGAAGGCTAGGTAGATATCTGGAGACTAAAGCATTCTAGCCACAGAGAATGGCAAGTGATAAAGACCTGAGGTGGGAGCATGTCTGAGACATACTGAAACCCACCAGAAGGTCAGTACGCCAGGAGAAGCATGAACACAGGGAGATCAGAGAAGTTGGATGGGAAGGCAGCTTGTGTGGGACCTTATGGGCTAGTGGAAAGACACTGGGTTTTCCTCCAAGTGAAAAGACATTGGGTTTTATAGTTTTACTCCGAGTGAAAAGACATCAAGTGGGGAAGCAGGGCCTCAACCCATTTAAACAAGTTCAGTCTTGCTCCTATGTTGAAACTAGACTGCTGGGAGAAGGCATGGGACAAAGCAAGGAGATCAGTTGGGAGACTATTGCAATAACCAGGGTAAAAAACTGACATCTGAGTAGAAGCAGTAGACATGGTGAGAAGTAGACAGACATTGAACTAAGACCCAACACGACTTCCAGAGAAATTGAATTAAGGTATAAAAGGAGAAGTAAAAAAATGACCCCAGTGGTTTTGGCCTGAGCAACTGGAAGTACAATGCTGCCATTTCCTGAAATGAGATGTTTTGAACAACATACACTAACCAACATGGCAAAGAAAGGATCTAAACTATTTACATATGACTATTTTGATCTCGGGTAGTCTCCTCCTGAGATGACTTCCTTAGATGGCTATAAAGCACAGGATTCTGGGGGAGAATTGTGACTTTGTATCTGATCACGTTAAGTCTGAATTGCCTATTGCCATTCAAGAGGAAATATCAAGTGGACAGTTGAATATATGACCATGGAGTTCAGGGGGAAAGATCCAGGCTGTGTATGTAGAATAAGCATATTGTTGATATTTAAACTGTCATAGGACAAGATCGCCAAGGAAGCTGAGATTTGAGTTCTGGAGCACTTTGATGTTTACAGGGGGTAGAAAAAATAAAGAATTGATGGAGAACTGATCATTAGGTTTTGCACCATTGGCATATTGAAATCTCAACAATGGTGGCGAGAGTGAAAGCTTTTTTGGAGTAGATTCAAGAGAGAATTGGATAGACAGATTTGAAGATGACATGTACAGGTAACTCCTTCAAGAAATTTTATTGTAACTGGAAACTCAGAAATGGAATAGCATCTCAATGTAGGTATGGAAGTCAAGAGAAGGTTTTATCACTTTAAAAAATTGATTTATTTATTTTTGGCTATGTTGGGTCTTCATTGATGCCTATGGGTTTTCTCTAGTTTCAGAGAGTGGGAGCTACTCTTTGTTGGTGTGCACAGGGTTCTTGTTGCGTGGCTTCTCTTGTTGCTGAGCACGGGCTCTAGGCGTGAGCTTCAGCAATTGCAGCATGCGAACACAGTCGTTGTAGCTTGAGGGCTCTCGAGGTGTGTCCCCCGCATTGGCAGGTAGATTCTCAGCCACTGGACCACCAATGTTTTTAACATGAGAAAAATTTCAGAACACATGTACTCTGCCAGGAATTGTCAAGCAGAGAGAAGGAACTGATATTGAAAGGAAAAGATGGAAGAATTGCTGGGGCAATGTTCCTTAGCAGATCAGAGGGGAAGAGAACTTAGATGGGAACATGGTAGGTGATACACGGTAACAGGAGGGAAGGCAGAGAAAAAAAGATGCCTTTCTACACTTCTGTACCATCTGAGTTCTCTTTCACAATGGAAGAAACTTACACTTGCTCTTAATTAAACTGCAGGCTCTGAAAGACTGAAATCTCAGTACTAATGACCCAATTACAGTCCTTTCTCCAAAAGCATCATTTGACATTTCTGGGCTTCAGTTTGGCAGCTGAAAAAGGGAAGGTTCCTTTAAATTTGAAGTCAGGAACTGAGTTTAAGTTTGTATGGCTTACGAACAAAATACTTTTTATGCATTGACTGTATCATAGGTTGCCGTGGTATAGGGGAAAGACCTGCAGTCAGGAACATGGCCTTGTGTTTTAGCTTTGTGACCTTGCACAAGACATGGAATCTCTTGGAGGTTCTTTTTTCCAAACTAAAGTGGTCGTAAAAGGATCACAATAATTTCAGAGGGATATCTTCCACTCTGGGAAGTGCTTTGTAAACCCTACAGTTCCATGAGAAAGAATGTTCTATCATGATTCTCAGAATGGAAGTTTTAGCCTGGTTTGTTCCATCTTTACTTGCTATTGCTTTCAAAAAAAGAAAAAAACAGAAATTGCTGATTGTATTCAACTAGGAGACGGGAATGCCTTCTTCCATATCCTTCTTTGGGACATTTTCCCCTTCTCCCTTGCTGAAGACCAGCCTTTCTCCTAATATAGGTCTGAGGCTCCCAGCCCAGGCAGGCAGCCACACCTGTCTGTGTAGGTGGAACTCCACCCCTGGAAGCTTCATTTGCTGTCCTAGTTACTCCCTATTGTCTCCACAGCCCAAGCTGTGAACTCACAATTACACACTACCTTCTGGAGGCTCTACCCCAGCCCTGCCACAACAGATGCTGCTTGGGAAGAGTTGAAGCAACTGCTATAAACATTGGGGGGAACTCGACTAGCATCACGGGTGAAGCTCCGCCCACAAAGCTGCTCGGGGAGGATTCTTCTGAGTGTGGGAGGACAACAGGAAAAAGACTCCTCAAGCTGGTCTCCCTTTTTGAAATATTTTTATTTTCTCTCTCTATATATATATATTTTTTTAACTGAAGTATATAGTTGATATACAATGTTGTGCTAATCTCTGCTATACAGCAAAGTGATTCGGTTTTACATATATGCATACATTCTTTTTTTATATTCTTTTCCAATTATGGCTTATCATAGGATATTGAATATAGTTTTCTGTGCTATATAGTAAGACCTCGTTGTTTATCCATTTCACGTATGAACGCTTACATCTGCTAACCCCAACCTCCCACTCCATCCTACCCCCAACACCCTCCCGCTTGGCAACCACATATCTCTTCTCTATGTCCATGATTGTTTCTATTTCATGACACTGTCTCAAGCTATTCTTTTGATTCCTCCCAAAGATAGTGTTTTTGGCAAATTCTGGTCATTCCCAGGGTCTTAAGCCTTTTGTCTTTATAAAGTCTTATCCCATCAGGCCTGTGTCAGCCCCAAATTGCCAGGAGCTTGCCAAGTTTTTCATGCCACATTTCTACAAGTTCTACAAGTCCAGGTTGAAACATTCCAGAAAGCAAAGCATTACCATTGCTTTATGTCCATTTTCAGGGCTCAGTGTTGAATTCTGATCAGGTAGCATAAATATTGTTGCTATTTGGTTGTTCAGTCATATCCAACTCTTTGGCGACTCCATGGACTATAGCCCACCAGACTCCTCTGTCTCTGGGATTTCCCAGGCAAGAATACTGTAGTGGGTTGCCATTTCCTTTGCCAGGCGATCTTCCCCACCCAGTGATCGAACCCAGGCCTCCTGCTTGGCAGGTGGATTCTTTACCACAGCTCCACCAGGGAAGCCCAGCATCAATATACTTTACTTTAAAATCCTTGAAGAGGAAAACCAAAGAAACTCCAATTCAAGTAATATTCTGCCTAGGTCATGGTTGATTGCTTGAGTTCTCCATCTGTGTTCTCTTATAAAGTTCACCCTAATCGACTAAATTTGCCTGCCAAGGTCCTTTGTTCAGGATGACACTTTTGGACAATGCACAGAGGACAGGAGAGAGCCAGGGTGCAGAAGAAGTGGTGGAATGGGTGAGCTGCTCACGTGGCCTGGCAGAGACTACAAGTTGAAGTTGTGGCCGAGCAGCAGGAGGCGGCTAAGATTTTAAGAAGATACCCATGATTAGAGCAAGGAGAGCATCAAGATCAGAGGGGGTGCCACCTCCTGCCTTCTCTTACCCAAATTGCAGGAAATATATTTTTAAGTAAATCTAAGTATAAATGAACAAGTCCTAAGAGACTTGTTGACAAAGGTCCATATAGTCAAGGCTATGGTCTTTCCGGTACTCATGTACAAATATGAGAGCTGCACAATAAAGAAGGCAGAGCGCTAAAGAATTGATGCTTTTGAACTGTGGTGCTGGAGAAGACTCTTCAGAGTGCTTGGAAAGCAAGGAGATCAAACCAGTTAATCTTGAAAGAAATCAACCCTGAATACTCTTTGGAAGGACGGAAGCTGAAGCTCCAATACTTTGGCCAGCTGACTCATTGGAAAAGACACTAATGCTGGGAAAGATTGAAGACAGAAGGAGAAGAGGGGGACAGAGGATGAGATGGTTGGATGGCATCACTGATTCAATGGACATTAACTTGGGCAAACTTTGGGAGATGGTGAGTGACAGGGAAGCTTGGCATGCTGCAGTACTGTGAAGTTGCAGAGTTGAACACAACTTGGCACCTGAATAACAAGAGACAAAACCATAGTTCATTCAGTGTATTAGTTTCCCATTGCTGCTGTAACAAATTACCACAAATCTACTGGCTTTAAGCGGCACAAGTTTATCCTCCTACAGTTCTTTTTTTTTTTTTTAAATATTCATTTGGCCGCATTGGGTCTTAGTTGCAGCACACAGGACCTTTACTGAGGCCTGCGGGCTCAGTAGTTGCAGTGTGTGGGCTCGATCATTGTGGCATATGGGCTCTTGAGCACGTGACCTCTCTAGCTGCAGTGCTCAGGTTTAGTTGCCCCATGGCATGTGGGATCGTAACAGTGTCCCTGTGTTGAAAGGTAGATTCTTAACCACTCTGCTACCAGGGAAATCCCTCCCTTACAGTTCTAGAAGCCAGAGTTATAAAATCAGTTTCACTGGGCTAAAGTCAAGATATCAGTAGAGATACTCCCTTCAAAGGACTCAAGGGGAAAATCCTTTCCCTTTCCCTTTTCATCTTCTAGTGGTGCCTGTGTTCTTTGATTTCTGGCCCATTTCTCTATCTTCAAAATATGTCACTTCAGTTACTGCTTCTGGCATCACATCACCTTCTTATCTGTCCCTTCTTATGTCCTTCTATTAAAATATATATTTATTTATTTATTTGGCTCTGCTGGGTCTTAGTTGTGGCATATGAGATCTTTTCGTTGTGACATGCAGGACCCTAGTTGCAGGATGTGGGACCTAATTCCCTGACCAGGGATCAAACCCAGACCTGCACTGGAAGCATGGAGTCTTAGCCACTGAACCACCAGGGAATTCCCTCCTGTGTCCTTCTTATAAAGAATATCATGATTATATGTGCCCATGAGACAGTCCAGGAAAATCTTAACCCAAAATCTTTAACTTCGCTGCAGCTATAAGGCAGCATTAGGCAGGATTGGGATGTGATACATTTGGGTGACTCTTTCTGAGCCTACCACAATTTAAGCTTAAAATGGCCAGAGTTGCTCATTTGTTTAAAGGATAAAATAGAAATAAATCATTTTCAAAGTTAAAAGCTAATGGAAATCCCACAACAAGCTGGTGATTTAAGAAGCACATACTCCAAACGTCAACTTAGTCAGAGCACTGGTTTACCCCAGGGAATTCTCAGCAATGAGAGAGGCTTGGTACTGTTATACAGGCTCAAATAGTGACAACAGATGTTCATTCTTTCTTTTTTTCCCAGCTAACACTTGCTGAGGGGCTTCTCTTTGCTGGGCTCTCTTGTCAAGCTGGGGATGTGGGGAGTGAGACATGTGCTCATGGTCTATTTCAGGAAATGAGTAGAAGATGAACCAAAATCTGGCAGCACACGAGCATCTGAGGGACACATATAAAGCATGTAGAAGAGCTGAGGATATACCCTCTTGAAATTACTGGGAGCCCAGATAAATGCCTGCCTTTGTGGCTCAGACAATAAAGAATTTGCCTGCAATGGAGGAGACCAGGGTTCGATCCCTGGGTCTGGAAGATCCCCTGGAGAAGGGAATAGCTACCAACTCAAGTATTCTTGAGTTGGTAGCTATTCCCTGGTGGCTCAGAGGTTAAAGCATCTGCCTGCAATGCAGGAGACCTGGGTTTGATCCCTGGGTTGGGAAGATCCCCTGGAGAAGGAAATGGCAACCCACTCCAGTATTCTTGCCTGGAGAATCCCATGGACGGAGGAGCCTGGTGGGCTACAGTCCACGGGGTCGCAAAGAGTCGGACACGACTGAGTGACTTCACTTTCAAGTATTCTTGCCTGGAGAGGAGCTTGGCGGGCTATAGTCCATAGAGCTGCAGAGAGTCAGACACGACTGAGTGACTAACACTTTCACGTTCATCCTGCCCCAAGATTAAGGAAAGCAAGATGTGCCATCTGCCCCTCTAGTCACACAGAGGGACGATGCTATGCAGGGAACATGAGAAGAGAGACTAGAGGGTAAAGGCAGAACACTAAGAAATCCCATGAGACAGTCCAGGAAAATCTTAACCCAAAATCTTTAACTTCGCTGCAGCTATAAGGCAGCATTAGGCAGGATTGGGATGTGATACATTTGGGTGACTCTTTCTGAGCCTACCACAATTTAAGCTTAAAATGGCCAGAGTTGCTCATTTGTTTAAAGGATAAAATAGAAATAAATCATTTTCAAAGTTAAAAGCTAATGGAAATCCCACAACAAGCTGGTGATTTAAGAAGCACATACTCCAAACGTCAACTTAGTCAGAGCACTGGTTTACCCCAGGGAATTCTCAGCAATGAGAGAGGCTTGGTACTGTTATACAGGCTCAAATAGTGACAACAGATGTTCATTCTTTCTTTTTTTCCCAGCTAACACTTGCTGAGGGGCTTCTCTTTGCTGGGCTCTCTTGTCAAGCTGGGGATGTGGGGAGTGAGACATGTGCTCATGGTCTATTTCAGGAAATGAGTAGAAGATGAACCAAAATCTGGCAGCACACGAGCATCTGAGGGACACATATAAAGCATGTAGAAGAGCTGAGGATATACCCTCTTGAAATTACTGGGAGCCCAGATAAATGCCTGCCTTTGTGGCTCAGACAATAAAGAATTTGCCTGCAATGGAGGAGACCAGGGTTCGATCCCTGGGTCTGGAAGATCCCCTGGAGAAGGGAATAGCTACCAACTCAAGTATTCTTGAGTTGGTAGCTATTCCCTGGTGGCTCAGAGGTTAAAGCATCTGCCTGCAATGCAGGAGACCTGGGTTTGATCCCTGGGTTGGGAAGATCCCCTGGAGAAGGAAATGGCAACCCACTCCAGTATTCTTGCCTGGAGAATCCCATGGACGGAGGAGCCTGGTGGGCTACAGTCCACGGGGTCGCAAAGAGTCGGACACGACTGAGTGACTTCACTTTCAAGTATTCTTGCCTGGAGAGGAGCTTGGCGGGCTATAGTCCATAGAGCTGCAGAGAGTCAGACACGACTGAGTGACTAACACTTTCACGTTCATCCTGCCCCAAGATTAAGGAAAGCAAGATGTGCCATCTGCCCCTCTAGTCACACAGAGGGACGATGCTATGCAGGGAACATGAGAAGAGAGACTAGAGGGTAAAGGCAGAACACTAAGAAAGCCATAGAACAAAGTGAGGCATCTTTAGATTCCAAAGTCAATAAAGACTTTTAATTGAATCAAAGGGAAAAAATGAAGTTCATTCATTCATTCATGCAATAAATCCTGGGCACTGTTCTAGGAGTTAAAGCAAAGTAAATCCTGTCCTCATGGAGCTTATATCCTGGCAGGAAGAGAAAGACAGTAGGCTAGTAGGTAAGATATATAGTTTATCATCTGGTGATACATCTTACAGAGACAAGCAAGGCATACAGAGTACTTTCGGAAAGGATTGGTTCTTTCTTCAGTATTTCTGGAGCATCTACCGTGCATTGTATTTATAAGTATCTACTCTGTGTCAGGCAGTGTGCTAAATGCTACGGGGCAGAGATGAATGCATTCACTCCTTTGGTAAATATTTATTAAATGTTATCTACGTGACAGTCACTGTACTAAGCCCTGGGGACACAAAACTCTGCCATAGTGGGATTTCCAGACTAATGTGAGTCAGACATTTAACAATTAAATACTCAGAAATAGCAGCTACAAACCAAAGTAACAGCTATGAATAGAATGTAATATGTACATCTCCTTAAATTGGGGCATTGGAACAGGCATCTCTAAGGAAGTAATATTTGAACTGAAACCCAAATAAGAGTAAAAGATATAAACAGTTGTTATAAACTATTGAAATTAGAGAACTATGGCATTGTCACAGGAGATGGGCAACTAGATCAATGTAAGAGAACAGGGAGGCCATAACCGGACTCATAAATATGTAACAACTGATATATGACAGCGGTGGCATTGCAGCTTAGTAATCAGGTGCAAGCAATACAATAAATGTTACCAAGACAATGTATAATCCATATAGAAAAAATTAAACTGATTCTATGTACTTCACATCATACACAGAAATCAATTCTGGGTGACCTAAAAACTTAAAAGGAAAAAACTTTAAGTCTTGCCAGAGAAAATATAGAATAGTTTGACCTTGGGTAGGAATAGATAAGTCACAAAAAGCACTAACCATAAAGGGAAAAAGATTGAAGCTTGATACATTTGACCACGTTACGATTACAAACTTCTATCCAAAGATGCGGGGAGAAAGAAAAAACACTGTGGGAGAAAAGAAGGAAGAGTAGCTGCCAACCAGGAGGAAGCATTTGTAACTGATATAATTGGCAAAGCAGCAATCTCTAAAATATATATGACTCCTAAAAATCAGAAAAAAACAACTCAATACAAAGATGGGCAAAAGTCATAAGCAGGCATAATTTTTTTTTTTTTTTCGAAGAAAGAAACTCCATGAGAAAAAAACGATGTTCAACCTCCTTAGTAATTAGGTAATGAAATTAGTTCAGAAGCCATCACTTTACAATTAATAGATTGCCAAAAATTAAGTGTCTGACAATGAAATGCTGGTACCTGCAGGTGCTGGCGGAGAAGGCAATAGCAAGCCACTCCAGTACTCTTGCCTAGAAAATCCCATGGATGGAGGAGCCTGGTAGGCTGCAGTCCATGGGGTCGCTGGAAGTCGGATGCGACTGAGCGACTTCACTTCACTTTTCGCTTTCACACAATGGAGAAGGAAATGGCAACCCACTCCAGTGTTCTTGCCTGGAGAATCCCAGGGACAGGGGAGCCTGTTGGGCTCCTGTCTATGGGGTCGCACAGAGTCGGACACGACTGAAGCGACTTAGCAGCAGCAGCAGCAGCAGCAGGTGCTGGGGTGGCGAGGCTTCCATTACGCACGTGCCTCGGTGGTGTGTGGGGCTGGGAGTGGAGTCCATTTCTTGGCTTCTCTGTCTTACTCAGGCCCTGGAGGCAAGGATTCACCCTTGCCACTGGCGATGGGAGAATTGATGGGGGGAGGGGACCACCAAGGTTCTGAAATTTGCTGTGAAGTCCCCCTAAAGCTATCTACGCCTGCCATTCTGCACCCTCTTTGGGCTTGTGTTGGGTACCTATCATCTCCCCCAACAGAGAATGAATGAATGCTTTGTCCTCTTTAACTCAACCACCGCCCGGCCCCTCCAAACACCTGGTCAAGGACTAGGCTCAGAGTGGGAGCTCATTATGGATGTCTGCTGTATGTATTTCTGTGCTTTCTGAATTGGAGTGAATTCCCATTTCTTTGACCAGCAGAGCCTTCCTCCAGCCTTGCCACAAGTGTAAACAAGTAGAGGAAGTTCTCCACCAGAGCTGCTCAGCGCGTCCGGCGAGAGGACCAGGATGCAGAGGCAGCCACGTAATAAACAAGGGATGTTAAACGAGGAGGGAGGCAGGCCCCAGCTCCCAGTGAGGGGCCTCAGCTCCCCCTGGAAGCCCCTGGATTGGGGTCCTGGGGACAGGGCTGGAGCAGAGCCGGAATCCCGCGAGAAAGAAGCTTCGGAACACTGGCCCTCAGGGTGGGGACGACGGAGGGGCCCACCACCCGTCCTGGGTGCCCGTTTCCAGGCCTAGCTCCTGTCCCCGGCGTCCTCCCCGCCTCCCAGACAGCGCCCCTCCGACATGTTCAGCTGGTTCCGGGTGGGTTCCCAGCAGCAGGGGGCCTGGCGGGAAGCGGCCAGAGAAGCCAGGGCGGGCGCCGGGCAGAGTCCCCGGACCCCGCAGGCCTTGAGGAGCCCGGAGACGGTGTCTTCCCGGCCGGCCTGGGAGGGGCCGGCACTGGGCGGGCGGAGCCTGAGAAGGCCCGGGGCGGAGCCTGAGAAGAGGGCCGGGCGGACCTCTCGCTGGAGGGGTGGCAGGGTCGGGGGCGGAGGCGGGAGCCCCGCGGCGTCCCTGGCCGGTGAGTGCCGGCCTCACTGGCCTGCCTCGAAGGGTGTGGGTGTATCCCGGGTGCTCAGGTAACGGAGTATCCCGAATCAGCTGTTAGGGAGGTCAGGTGGGGCCCTCGCTCGGTGGCAGGGAGTGCCTTTTCCACGCGGGTTTGCCTAGGCGAGTATAAGGCACAAGCTTGATTCAGTGACCAAAGAATGGAGAAGAGGGAACTAAGTTCACAGATCAACTCCTTGCCCACCTGGCAGTATGTGTTTAAAGAGTAAGGAGGATAAAATGCATTAGTCTATGGGGAAGGGGCAGGGCTTTTTATGAGGGAGTGGGGTGCTACCCACTTTTTATCCATTTTTGGTCCTTAATGTCTGGTCCTGACAACCAATCCTGTGCTGTGCTTAGTCGCTCAGTCATGTCCTACTCTTGGTGACCCCACTAGGCTCCTCTGTCCATGGGGATTCTCCAGGCAAGAGTACTGGAGTGGGTTGCCATGCACTCCTCCAGGGGAACTTTCCAACCCAGGGATCAAACCCAGTCTCCCGCATGGCAGGCAGATTCTTTACTCTCTGAGCCACCAGGGAAGCCCAAGCATACTGGAGTGGGTAGCCTATCCCTTCTCCAGGGGATCTTCCTGGCCCAGGAATCAAACAGTGATCTCCTGCATTGCAGGTGGATTCTTTACCAGCTGTGAGCTACCAGGGAAGCCTAGCTACTAATAGGTGTGTCATTTAATATGCTTATGTTGTAAAATGAGGACTCAGGGTCTGCTGGAGGTCAGATTCACTGCCATTGTGGTCTCAACTGGTTCCATCTATTTTTTTCTTTTTTTCCTTTTGTGTGTGCATATAACTTCCTTTATCTCTAAACCCTTCAACTTAAAGATTTATGTCCACTCCTGCCAAGGATGGGTGGGGTGGGAGTTGGCAGGTTGTGAGCAAGGAAACTCTTGCTAAGGGTGGGAGTTGGTGGATTCTGAGCAAAGACCTGGAGCAGCTCTGGCACCGGGGGTACTCTCCCCACCCCTACCTCTGCCTTAGCCGGACCTGAAAGGAGGGAGTAAGGGAGGGGAGCCCTATACCTCTTAGATGTCAACAGCTAACCCCCCCTCTTTAGCTCTGTCCCTGAGGATTGAGGCCTTCATTCCAAATTGTGTATTAGAAGAACCCCTCCACCTCAAGGGAGAGACTTCAGGGCTTGCACCCTAGACTGTAGCCAAACTAGAGACAGATGGGCTTGAAAGGTCTGGTGACATTAGCACTCCTGGGCCATCTGGCTGGGAGTTTAAAACCTCCCAGCTAGTCTGATCTGCACCTGGCCACTCCCCACACTCAGGTCCACCAGAGGCTTAGCCTGCCTTTCATTCTGGTGCCTTTACTTCTGCCTAGTTTCAGGCACAGTCCAGCTTCACACATGCCTTTGGTGTGGAGAGGGTTCCGCCGTGCCTGAGGGCTGTCCTGCCCAGGGCGGACCTGAGGGGCCTGCTCACATTGTATCTGGTAGGACCCGTCCCTGCTTTTTGCTGTCACTGTTATTGGGATCACTGTGCTCCTGTTTGCCCTGAAAAGCAAGAACGTGATGAAGAGTCGTCACATCACCTTACAGAACTCTGATACCAAGTATCCACTGCCTTTGATTGAGAAAGAGGTGATGGGGCAGCCCTCCCCCTCTACTGTCAGGGATGGGGGTGGGGTGATGTGAGAGGAAGACAAGGTGTGTGGGGCATGTGGTGGCTGGGGAGGCCAGGGCAGTGGGGTGGGCATTCGTGGCCTCTGGTTTGCTCTCCAGAGCATACACATGTCTGTGTATGTGTGTGGAGAGCTCCTTTCCCAGGCATCTGAGCTGCCCAGCAAGACTTCCAGAAAGCTGACAGAGCCTGTCTCTACTTTATCAGCAAATCAGCCACAACACTCGGAGGTTTCGCTCTGGACTGCCCTCCCTGGACCACGCCTTAGGAGTTCCTGTAGGTGAGTTGGGGTTTTGTCACCACCGGGACCTGGCTGTTGCAGGCACCCTGCTCCCATCAGAATCTCGGCTGAGGTGCAGAGGTTACCCTGCTACCTTGCTTGAGCCACATAAGCTCAGAGAGCTGGGGAGATGGGCTTGGGGACAGTCCATTCCCTTTCTCATTGTTCCATGTGGGCTGACACAAAACTGACACTGTGATGAGCATTGAAAAGAAGTGACTCTAGAGTCAGAACATCTAAGATCCCATTGTCAGCTCCTTGCTGGGCAACTGTAGGCAAGTCCCTCACCTCTCTGAGCCTCTGTCTATAAAATGAGGTTTCCCAGGCCTGTCTGCTACTGGTGGTATTGTGAGAAGTGACGGATGGATGTGAAATTCAAGCTGTAAAGTGCTGTGCACTGGGGAGGCATGGGAGGAATTGATGTTCCCCTACTGTAGGGAGAAAGGCCCTGAATGTTTGGAGAGGCAGGAGGAAATTGGTGTCCTCCCCCCGCCCCACTACATGGATTCTCAGTGGGGGCTTCAGACCCATGCACACACAGAGGTACCCATTGTGGGTATGAGCCTGAACAGTCCTAGAGTTCCGAGTTAATACCGTTTCTAATCTGTACCACCAGGCTTCCCAGGTGGCACAGCGGTAAAGAAGCCACCTGCCAATGCAGGAGATGCAGGTTTGATCCCTGGGTCAGGAAGATCCCTTGGAGTAGGAAATGGCAACCCACTCCAGTATTCTTGCCTGGAAAATCCCATGGACAGAGGAGCTTGGCGGGCTACATACAGTCTATAGGGTCACACAGAATCGGACATGACCGAGCAACTGAGCCCAGCAACGCCAGCCTGTACCACCACCAGATGGCTGAGCCAGTCTTAGTGTCTGCTAGGCCCAGAGCCTGAGACTTTGTACAAACTGCTAGTGCTGCTTGCCTTCCCGGTGGAGGTCCTCATCCAGAGCCTGCTTGTCCTGTGCGCAGGGGACAGAACCTTGACATCACCTCTTCAAGTGAGGAAATGACCCACCAGGCAGTCACCCTGGCCCCTGAGCCTCCTTGCTCCTTCCTTTCCTCTTCAGCCCTAAGAGCTGAGTGTCAGCTTGCTTTCCAGCCCTCTGCCTGGCCTCTGAGGCCAGTCCTATTGCCAAGAAAGCTAAAGAATGAAAACCTTTGAGCAGTAGAATTTCTTAGACACTGCCATGACCCACTCTCAGTCCTGGTGTGGGCAGTGCACAGTTAGTGGGAAAAGTAGTTTAGAGGCTTCTGGGAGAGTCAGCTATGAAGACTCAGGGAGTGCTCATGGATCCCAGCTCTGCTGAAATGAAGCTGGTCAGAGATGGGGGCTCGGGACCAGTTGTGCGGACCCATTTTCTTTGAGGTTGCTGCCATGCCAGGCCCAGGTTGTCTGCATCTGAAAGAGTCTTTCTGAGGTTTCTAGCATCAAATGAGTTCTCAGCAGGAAACTGCTGCAGGCGTTTATTCCTGGGTATCCCTGGTGACCAACCAGGCCGTAGCCAGAGACACTGAGCCGGTCCTTTTTTAAATTTTATTGAAGTAAAGTTGATTTACAATGTTGTGTTAATTTCAAAGTGACACAGTTTTATATCTTCTTCTTCATATTCTTTCGCATGATGGTTTATCACAGGATATTAAGTATAGTTTGCTGTTCTATACAGTAAGTCCTTGTTGTCTATCCATCCTAAGCCTGTTCTTTCTTAACCCATAGTCAGGCTTCAGGGCCCCTCAGAGGCGCTGTCCCCTCCATCCTTCTCCTCCTTCCCCCTGGATCTCTGCTTCGGTCTGCATATGCTCTGTCCTGTGCACACACGGCTTCTCCTTCCTCAGATACTCTGGCACAGAACTTCCTCTTGCCTTTGCCTCTTGCCATCTCTTGATTGCAGCTTTTGACCTCACCACTAATTGCCTTAGTCACTTAAGTCTCCCAGGTTGGATCCAACAGAAGCCTGAGTGGCCCAGCTCATCATGTGATGCTGAATCCATAGGACTCCGGCCACTGTGGTCTGCTCATGTCTACCCCGGAGAGGCAGCATTGCATGGTTCAAAACTTCACACTGCCCTTCAGCAGAGCCATGGGCCAGGGAGACACAGTGCTTCTGCTGGAACCCATGGTCTATGGATATCTAAATCCTGAGGCTCCACATACCTGTGAGCCCAGGCCTGCTCCATCCCAGGCAGCAGGATACAGATGAGGGGGCTGAGATTCATTCATAGACCCCAGTGACACATCCAGTTTAGGAAGAAGTGACTTTATGAAGGCAGCATGTTTTGCTTTAAAAATGAAACACTTTTCTATAATTTTTAATACTCAGCCTCCAACTTTAGTTAGCTCTTCCTGCTCCACAGAGTACTTGGACACAGTAACACACAATGACGGAGTCAGGGCAGGTGTATGGGGTGAAGTGACTTGTTCAGGGTTACACATGTGGTGATAAGGGCAGGCCTAGGATCCAGGCATCCTGGACTTGGACTCCTTCCCTTCTTGGTCCTCCTCCCATGCATCCTGCCACACTATGCACTCCCTCACTCCTCGAAGCTCAATCCTTTAGAGCAGGAGTCCCCAGCCATGATCAGGTACTGGTCCGTGGCCTGTTAGGACCCGGGCTGCACAGCAGGAGGTGAGCGGTAGGCCAGCGAGTGGAGCTTTGTCTGTATTTACAGCTGCTCCCCATCGCTCACATTATTGCCTGAGCTCTGCCTCCTGTCAGATCAGCAGCGGCATTAGATTCCCATAGGAACCCAAATCCTAGCCCTAAAGTCACGGTGGAATATCCTGAGATTGCCACAAAATGGAAATAAAGTGCACAATAAATGCAATGTGCTTGAATCATCCCCAGACCACTTTCCTGCCCTGGTCTGTGGAAAATTTGTCTTCCATAAAACCGGTCCCTGGGGGCAAACAGGTTGGGGACCGCTGCTTTAGAGAAACCCTGGGTCCTGTTTAGGCTGGCCCTGCTCAGTCTTAACAGGTGGTGTCTTTTCTGTAGGTAACTATGTTCATCTCTTGGCCAAAATTGACGGTGTTCTGGTGGTCAGGGCTTACACGCCTGTGTCCAGTGATGATGACCTAGGCTTTGTGGACTTAGTCATCAAGGTAAAGGATGCCTGCCACGTCCAGCTGCCTCACTGTCGCAAGCCTGTTCAGGGCAGTGGGTGGAGAAGGGGTGCATGCGCTGGACAGGGCTTCCTGGCAGTGGCATTTAACAGTGAAGCTGTCGCCTAGTGAAGTCTTCAGGGGTTGCTCAGAGCAACCGTGAGCACAGTGGATTTGCTCCTGACAGTTTCTGGTAGCAAATATTCCTGAGTTGTATGTGGCTGCAGTCTCGGGTGTAAAGGTGTGAAAACTGTGCTGCTTTATTTTTCAGATCTACTTCAAAAATGTACATCCTAATCACCCAGAAGGGGGAAAGATGACTCAGTACTTGGAGAACATGAAAATTGGGGACACCATCCTTTTTCAAGGGCCATCTGGGTGCCTGTTCTATCATGGGTCAGGTACTGGGAGCTTCACACTAGGCCTCCAGCTGGGAGGAATATCCCCACTCTTGTTGTATCATTCTAGAAAACTCCTAAGATTTGAGTCACATGCTCTTGTCCTTGAAGCCTTCATACATTCATTCACATACCCACTTTATGAGATTATAAGGTTCGTGAAGGTAAGGGGGTGATTTGGTATTTCCTCATCACTGTATCTCCAGCACAATGCCCGATACACAAGAGGCACTCGGCTGTTGCTGAAAAGTGGATAAAGGGTTGATGGATGGAAGGAATGCACACTCATCCATTTACCCACACACTCGTCACTTACTCAATCACTAGCTTGGGCGAGAGTGCTCTGTGAGGCTCCATGTTATCTTCAGCATGCCTTCCTCCTTCCTCAGGAGAAAAGATAGTTAACTCCCCAAGAATGCCCCAGCTCTACTCCCACTTTGGGCCCTGGTGGACCAGGGCTGGCTGAGGAGGCCCAGGAGGATGTTCGTGCAAGTTGTAGACATGAGAAGTACCCTCTTGTGATTTCAGGGAAGTTTGCATTCAAACCATACAAAACGAGTGAGCCTGAAACTAAACTGGTGCGTCAGCTGGGAATGATGGCTGGGGGCACAGGTAAGAGGCTACTGGGGGCTTCATCCACAGGGTGAACCCCGAGACCTTTCTCACTCTGGAGTCATGGTCCTGGGAGAGGCGAGGTAAGAGATTCTCTCCCTGGCTGTTTGAAATGGGGATGCAAAGTCAATGGCAGTTCTTGACTCTGACCTTGGATGCCCTGCTCCCCTTAGCCAACATGGGGGCTACCCCAGGAGCCCCTGGAGCTTCTAAGGTGAGTTTGGGGAGCAGGCTGGGCCAGCCCACACATGGGCTCCCAAGGGCTCTTGGATCCTATTCAAGCCTGATGCTCCCTATCCTTTGAAAATGAATGCCTGAAAGATGAGAATAATCATGTAATGTGAACTACTACGCACCAGGCACCATAATGGGCATTTAAAAAACTATGACATTTACTTGTCATTGGTTCTGTTTTACAAACGAGGACACTAAAAAGCTCAGACAGTGAGGGAGCTGGATGTAAAATGCAGTCGTTTCAAAGCCGATGCTGCCATGTGAAAATGAGAAGGGCTTTTGATGGACTGTTGCGTTAGAAGAGAAAACCAAGATGAAGGGTAGCTCTGCACGTTGAGTTCTGGGCACAGAAGTGAGAAAAGTAATCGAGATCAAGGAAACGTGTGAAGCTGCTGCAGAGCCGGGACTGTGGGCACCAGACGGGGAGGGGAAGCCAGGCTGCGTGCTCACTGTGTTTCAGGGATCACACCCATGCTGCAGCTCATCCGCTGCATCACCAGGAAGCCCAGCGACAAGACCGTGATGTCCCTCATCTTCGCCAACCAGGTCAGTTCTGCTGAGTCAGCCCTGAACAGGGAAATAATGTTCCACTGTTTGCGGCCCCTCCCTGCTCACTGAGCTCATGCTAATCTGTGCCTGCGCTGTGGAAGGGCTTACTGGGCTCAAGCAGGGCCGCTGGCAGCCAGAGAAACTGAGTCTAGGCCTGTTTTTCCATTTTTTTTTTTTTAATTCTGTCTCCCCAACCAACCATAAGCACTAAGCTTTCCTTCTTTAATACATAGTTCTGTGCTTTTCCCCAATATAAAATCATAGATGCCTTTAGTGGAAATTTCAGAAAATACAGAAGCATATAAATAATTTACTTCATTTTTTTTGTCTTTGTCCTATACGTGCTGTATAGTCACAATTATAGTTTTTCACTTTTTTCCACTCAATATTACCTCACAGGCATTTTCTTCTCGTTATTACTTTGTAAATACTTTTACCAGTCTATATCAAGTTGTACCATCATTTACTAAATTTCCTTTCCCAGGCTACTCTCAGTTTTCATGGTTATAAATGATACAGTGATGAATAACTGTGCCTAGGCTTGATCACAGTTAGATTATTTTCTTAAACAGAATCCTAGACGTGAAATTGTTAGGACAAGGATTGTGACGAGTTTTAAGGTCCAGGACTCGTGTGCAGCAAATCTCTGAGCCTGCAACAGGTCTTCTGGCTTTGCTCACTTTCCCTAGTGGAGGCTACAGCCTCTGTCTTCCTCTGCTGTAGCTCTCCTGGCTTTGCCTTGCCTGGCACTCAGGGTGGATGCAGGAGCTGGGCCGGGACGCCCAGTGCTCAGACACAGCCTTCCAGGTGGAGGGCAGTCACCCACCGCTTCCCTCCACCAGAGGGTGTTTGTTGTGCCGGAGCCTCAGCAGAACTTGTTGCCCCAGAGTCTGCAGGTAGCACTCCAGCTAGTACTGGATGACTGGCTCAGGCATGTGCGGACCCACGTGCGTAGTGTGGGGAACAGGTAGGATGCCCTGGAGGAGCTCGGCTCATGCTGCTTTTTTTTTTTTTTCCTAGACAGAGGAGGATGTCTTGATGAGAAACGAGCTTGAAGAAGTTGCCAGAACCCATCCAACGCAGTTCAACCTGTGGTACACACTGGACAGGCCTCCTGTTGGTATGGTCCCCTTTTGTCCCCACCATGGGTCAGCTCCAACCTTGGACCCACCCAGTCCCTGGGTTGGTTGACTGGTTGTGAGCTTGGTGGCTGAGGCCTTGGGCTATGTCCCTAATGGGAAATGCAGGAATTTGAGGGAGAGACAGTTTGGGCTGACTTGTTTGTAAGGGCAGGAGAGGGTAGGTGTCCAGCATCTCAGCGGCACTCCACACACTGCCCTGTGACATCAGAGGGATCCCTGGGTTACGCTGAGCACCCACTCCACACAGCATCCCACAGAGTCATCACTCACTGCATCCAGTATGGAGACTTGCCCCTTCACCTGGCACCATTCACCTCACCTAGGACAGCAGTCCTCGCAAGTTGAACCGCAGACAGCGGCTGCAGCCCCAGCCAGCACCCAGCGGCCGCAGTGTACACTGCACCCTGCAGAGACCTCACACCGCTGGCAGGCTGCCTCTCCCACACAGCACTTACGCCTGCCTTGTCATAGAGCTCTCTGGCCAGCAGAGGGCGCCACCCAACTGAGCCGGCCCCCAAACACCACTGGTCTGCTGCCGGGCACAGTTCCCGCTCTCTGCCTGGATTCACACTGCACATGGGTGCATCTGTCTCACTGTGCTGTTCACCCTCGTCAGTGCTTACAGCCGACAGACACCAGCCAGGGACTCAGAATCCCAGCAGTGAGCCTGGGATCTGGGGTAAATACTTAAGAGGGCTGCCTGGACCCACCCAGCTCCTCTACTCTCAGGTTTCTGCAGGAAACAGCAGCACAGACGTCTAAGCTTTGGCCAACAAAGCTCCCAGGCTTAAGGGAGGGAGGGTAGGAGCCTGGGGTCAAAGATGCAAACTGGCTCCTCCAACAGCTTTTTTATGCCTAACCTCAGACTGGAAGTACAGCTCAGGCTTCATTACCGAGGACCTGATCAAGGAGCACCTCCCTCCCCCTGGGGAGTCCACGCTCATCCTGGTGTGTGGCCCACCACCCCTGATCTGGACAGCTGCGCACCCTAACCTGAAGAAACTGGGTTATACCACGGACATGATTTTCACCTACTAAAGCCTCTCTTGCTCTTTCCAAATTTGCCTGGTCCTGTTCATGGTTCATGGTGAGCTCAGCTTCACCACGTTAACCTGGGAAGTATCCCAAGACCCTTGTCGTGTACCCTCGTACGCTGGCACTCCTCTCTTTTGGTGTGGGCCTAAGCAAAAGGTTCGAGAGGCAGGAGATAAAGGGGCTTCTGGGGCCTCCTTGCCTGGTGAGGTTTGAAGGAACTCCCTTTCAGTATCTTTTCCCATAGTTCAGTGAGATAAAATTCAGTGCAAGGCAGATAGCCCGTGAGTGTGGGTCTGAGGGTGACCCGCTGGACAGGTAGAAGGCCTTGGC
This sequence comes from Cephalophus harveyi, assembly GCA_006410635.1. Taxonomy (NCBI): domain Eukaryota; kingdom Metazoa; phylum Chordata; class Mammalia; order Artiodactyla; family Bovidae; genus Cephalophus; species Cephalophus harveyi. The sequence continues at coordinate 222,537 of SJYT01002560.1, read as the reverse complement.
TTGCTCCACATGTGAACTGGTATCTTGTGTTGTTGGGAGGTCAGAACTGTCAAAAATGCTGGGGCAGAACTCCAGGAGAATCCACGTGGGGTCACGTCAACTTGTGATCATTTCTCTTGACCCCCTTCTTTCTAGAGTGCGGTTTTTAAGGCCAGACCTACTAGAGTGCTCAGGCACCCTCCACATGCACGCTTCCTTCTCTTGTAGGAGACCCTTGAAATGTGAATGATGTTTAAAATACACATCAGGGCAGTAGTCAAGGTGGGCCCCAGGAATCCTAGATTCCTTGTACTTGGCACAACAAATGGAGGTAAGAGGTGCGTCTTTGTTAGCATTCTCTAAATGCCAAGTCCTATTCTTGAGTGGTGGGTGGGTTAGGGGTGGTTATTACAAACACCTATATAAACTTTACTGAATTCACTGATGACCTCCAGTAACTTGGTCCTGCTTTAGTACTTTCTATATATAGTCATCTGCAACAGTGACAGTTTTAATTCTTTTTCAATTTGGATTCCTTTTATTTCCTTTTTCTTTGATTGCTTGCAGCTGGGACTTGCAAAACACTTGGATAAAAGAGGTGAGAATAGATATCTGTTTTGTTCCTGATCTTAGAGGGAATGCTGTCAGCTTTTCACTGTTGAGTATGATGTTAGCTATACCCGAGCCATGAAAAGCTATGTATAGCCATTATTATGTTTATGTATATTCCTTCTATGCCCACTTTCTGGAGAATTTTTATCAAATGGATGTTCAGTTTTATCAAAAGCTTTTTGTGCATCTATGGAGATGATCCTGTGGTTTTTATTCTTCAGTTTGTGAATGTGGTGTATCACACTGATTGATTCGTAGATATTGAAAAACATCTCTGCAGCCCTTGGATAGTTCCCACTTCATCATGGTGTACAATGCTTTTAACGTATTGTTGGGAGTAGGTTTGCTAGTATTTTGCTGAGAACTTTTGCATCTATGCTCATCAGTGATAAGTGTTTTTAATTTTCTTTTTTGTGATAATTTTGTCTGATTTTCATTATCAGGATAACAGTTGCCTCATAGAATGAGTTCAGATGTGTTCCTTTCTCTCCAGTTTTTTGGAAAAGTTTCAAAAGGGTAAGTGTTTTCTCTAATGTTTGATAGAATTCATGTGTGACTTTTGTTTGTTGGGGGAGATTTAAAGTTACTGATTCAAATTTCAGTACTGGTAATTAGTCTGTTCATATTTTCTTTCTTTCTGGTTCAGTCTTGAGAGATCATACCTTTTTAACTTTGTTCATTCCTTCCAGATTGTCCATTTTGTTGGCTCATAGTTGCTTGAAATAGCCTCTTGTAATCCTTCACATTTCCGTGGTGTCAGTTGTTAACTTTCATTTCTGACTTTACTGATTGAGGCCTCTCTTTTTTTTCTTGATGAATCTTGGTAAAGGTTTAGCAATTTTTGTGTATCTTTTCAAAGAACCAGCTTTTAGTTTCACTGATATTTTCTATTTCATTTATTCCTGCTCTCATCTTTGATTTCTTTCCTTCTGCTTTGTGTTTTGTTCATTCTTTCTTTAGTTGCTTTAGGTGTAAGGTTAGGTTGTTTGAGAACTTTTGTTTCCTGAGGTAAGCTTGTATCACTATAAACTTCCCTCTTAAAACTGCTTTTGCTGCATCTCAGGGTTTTGGAACATTGTGTTTTCATATTTGTCTCTAGGCATTTATTTCCTCTTTGATTTCTTCAGTGATCCATTGGTTGTCTCTTTTAACAGTCTTTATGTCGTCTGTAAGTATTGCTGCTCCAGCTTTCTTTTGATTTCCATTTGCCTGGTATGTCTTTTCTCCTCGCTTTCAGTCTGTGAGTAACCCTAGATTTGAAAGGAACCTCTTGTAGGCAGCAAATACATGAATCATCTTTTTGTGTCCATTCAGCCAGTCTGTGTCTCTTTAGACCATTTGCACTTAAAGTAATTATCAACACATATTTTCTTTACTGCCATTGTGTTGTTTTGGATTTGCTTTTGAAGATCTTTTTTTCCCCTTCTTTTGTTCTCTTGTGACTTGATGACTATCCTAAGTGTTATCCTTTAAGATAGGATAGGATACACACTATCCTTTGTGTGTATTTATTGGAGAAGGAAATGGCAACCCACTCCAGTATTCTTGCCTGGAGAATCCCAGAGACAGAGGAGCCTAGTGGGCTGCCGTCTATTGGGTCGCACAGAGTTGGACACTACTGAAGTGACTTAGCAGCAGCAGTGTGTATTTATATTATAGATTTTTGGTTTGCAGTTACCTTGAGGTTTTTGTATAGCAGTCTATGTATATATGATTAAGTAAGTTGTTGATCTCTTTCAACTGCATTTTAAATACCCTGCATTTGTACTTTCCCCACCCTTACGATTATTCTTCTTATTATCTTCTTCTTATTATTATTTTACATCTAATTGTTTGGTTTATTCTTTAATTGCTTATTGTGGATAGAGATGACTTTACTACTTTTTTTTATCATCCCTACTAGCTTTGCGGGAGGCTGATTTCATACCTTTACTGTATGTTTGCCTTTACTGGTGAGTTTTTCATTCCATAATTTTCTTATTTACACTGGCAGCCTTTTCTTTTTTCACTAGACACGTTCCTTTAACATTTCTTGTAAAGCTAGTTTGGTGATGAATTCTTTTAGCTTTTGCTTGTCTTTAAAGTTTTTACTTCTCCTGCAAATCTGAATGACAGCCTCGGTGGGTAGAGTATTCTTGGTTGCGTTTTCCCTTTCACACTTTAAATGTATCATGCCACTCCCTTCTGACCTGCAGAGTTTCTGCTGAAAAATTAGCTAATAGTTTTATGGGACTGCCCTTTAATGTTATTTGCTGCTTTTAGTATTCTCTCTTTAGCTTTAATTTGTGTCATTTTGACAATGTGTCTTGCTATGTTTCTCTTTGGGGGCTCTGCATTTCCTGGACTTGGGTGGCTCTTGTCCCAGGTTAGGGAGATTTTCAGCTATTATCTCTTCAAATATTTCCTCGAGCCCTTTCTCTCTTCAGGACCCCAGTAATGCAAATATTAGTGTGCTTGATGTTGTCCCAGAGTTCTCTTAAACTCACCTCATTTCTTTTCATTCTTTTCCCTTTTTTTCTTTTCAGCAGTGGTGGTGTCCTCTGCCACCTCATTCTGTCTGTATTACTATTTGTATGTAAGTGGTAGGTTAGTTACATTTCTTGACCTTGGAGAAGTGGCCTTGTGCAGGAAGCATCCTTGCAGTGTATTCCTCTCCTTATCCAAGCTATATGTTCTAGGGTTCCCCCTAAGAGGGCAGCATGGGTCTTTATGTTGTGGTGCATTGGGCTTGGATGGCCCCCTGATCTGGTTGCCCCAGGGCTAGTGCTGGCTCACTGGTGGGCAGAATCAGGGTCACAAAGACCCTGGGGCTGTTGCCCACCTACTGACAGATGAAACCAGTTCCTGGGGTTAGGGCCAGACTACTGGCAGGCAGAGCTAGTTCCTGAAGTCTGAATGTTGGGCCAAGGACCCTAGAGCTTGAGATCATTGGCTCCTAACACAGTTGGGCATGGGACCTGGGGTGTCCTGAAAGGTTGTGTTGGTCTATTAGTGTTCAGGGCCCACCTGGTACAGTCTGGCCTGCACTGGGGAATTGTAGTTTTCTTGCTTTACAAGCCAGGTCTTAGCCCTCTGGTGAGTTGGGCTATGTTGAGGGGTGAACCCAGAGGCAGTTGTGGCCTCTTTAGTCTTTAGATAGCCTGTCTGCTGATAGGTGAGGCTGTGTTCCCACCCAGTTCTTTGGCCTGAGGTGGCCCAGTACTCTTGCCTGTAGGCCACTGGGCAGAGTGTGGTCCTTGAGTTACTAAGCCAAGCTGTCAGCTGCCACCATCAACCATGTTCAAGCTCCTGAATGCTCCCGGGTATGGTTTCTGCAGTTAAGCCCCACTGGCTTCAGAAACAGCTGCTCTGGAGAGAGCTGACCAGAGCCCTGGGCTTGGCGGCCTGACGTGGGGCTCAGAACTCTTGCTCTTGTGGGAGAATCTAATATAATTATTCCCTAGTCTGTGGGTCGCCCGCCCTGGGGAGGTGGTATGGGATTTGACTGTATTGCAAGTCCATCCTTCCTACCTGTTTCGTCGTGGTTCCTTCTTCATGTCGTTAACTGTTTGTTGAAGCTCTCTACAGTCTTTTTTATCGATGGTTGTTCTGCAGATAGTTGTGATTTGGTGTGCTCGTGAAAGCAGGTGTGTTCTGGGTCTTGTTACTCTGCCATCTTGGCTGCTCTCCCCTCTGCTGAGCCAGAAATCCCGTGCGGATTTTGTTCTCCAAGTTACAGACTTGGAAACTGACATGAAGCTGTTGTCCCTAGGTCATTCAGCCAGTAGGTGGCAGAGCTGGGCTTCAAACTTAACTCCAAGTTATTCGCTTTTTGCAAAAACTGGCATAGTAGCAGCATTGTTTGAACTTGGTGTCACTGGATTTCTTACACACGTGTACATGTGGGTAGCGGGGCAGAGTGAAGGGATACAGGAGAGAGAGAGAGAGGAAGACAGCTCGAGAGAATTCTCTGAAGTACAGTGGTGCACTACCCACAGGTCAGTCTCTCAGAGGGCCAGTGGGGGCTGGGGGGGATGGTGGCAGCTTAGCCTGTTGAGCTCATCCTCAGTGAGGTCCCTACTCAGAGAAAGACACAGTGCTGGGCACTGCACGATGAGTAAGGTAGGTCCTCCCTTCAGATGTTTCTTTTAAACACAAATCATACCATGCCTGTCTCCTGCTTTAAACCTCTAACTGCTTCCAGTAGTCCCTCCCTGGACACTGTGTGTCTCCAAGGTCAATTCCAGGAGGGTGGCTTACGCCTTTCTTGATCTGGGCTCCAGCTGACCTCACCAGATCCTTCCTTCCTTGGGCCTTCTTCTCTGGCTCCGTGGTCCTCAACTAGAGGGGAGCTATTGGCATCTAGAGGGAGAGACCACGGTTGCTGCTAAACATCCTAGAGCACACGGGATGGCCCCGGCAGTGACTTACCAGCCCCGAATGACAGCAGTGCCGGGGCCAAGAAGCTCTGCTCTCGTCATACCAACTGCAGGTACTTGCTTGGCGTGCTGGGATGGGTCAGGTCCATCCGCCTGGAGTGCCTTTCCCCTCTGGATACTTGGCCCTGGCTCATCTTTCAAAATTCAAGTATCACCTCTTCCTTGGAGGCTTTTCAGACCCCTCCCCAGCCCTCCGTTAAAAATGACAATTTGCTCTTTGGGGCTGTAGACACTTCTACTGGAGCCTCTGTAACGCTCAGCACACGCTCTTGTCTGAAACAGACCTGTACTCCCACCCTGGACCATCCACACCCTCAGGCAAAGGCCTGGGCTTTCATCCCTGTATCCCCGGTGCTCCCTGCCCAGAATGGAAGGTATTTAAGCCGCACCCGTGCGGGGAAGCGACGCCGGGGAAGGGCCTTACTCCTGTCTGCAGGGGCCTGTCCGTAGCCGGTGCTCAGGTGAGTGTGCTGCACACGGGTGCAGACAGGTGCCACACCACCTCAAGGAGAGCCAGGAGGTGCTCAGATCAGACAGCACCCTGGGGGGGGGACCTCCAACCCTCAGTGAAAGCCTCCTGAAAGAGGCTGGGCTGATCTGAACCTCGGCAGACAGGATTCAGCCTCGTGACAGGGAGGAGAAAACTCCATTCCGGTGAGGAAAAGGCCGGAGCCAAGGCTAGAGCACGGTTCACGAATGCTGGAGATTCAGAGGGGCCTTGGGTGCTACGGCTTTTGAAGGCTAACCTGTGGTGGCTGCGGCACTGAGTTCTTAGCAGGATGAAAACGGTGCTTTGGGGAGGTACCTCCAGGGATGGTGCAGAGAACACCCGGAGGGGACCAAGTGGGAGACCCCACCCCCACCCCCCACCCTGAGGAAGATGATAGAGAGATGAGGCCAGAGCCAGCGCCGCCACAGGGAGGAGTTAGGGGACGGCTGGTTGGGAGGGTGAGGTGTGGCCGCTGAGCCGGCGCCTCTCCCTGAGGTAGGACATACCTGAGATGTCTTGCAGTGGAAAGGGCCTTCCACTGGAGGGAGCTGTTTGATCAGATAAATTGCCTCTGCGGCTCAAAGGCCGCAGAGATGTCTGCCCAGGTGCTGGGAGGCCCCGCAGCCCTGAGAACCTGAGACACCACTGCAGAAAAGGGCAGCCTTGTCAAGGGAGTCCATTCCTCCCCTGCTGTCACGCCAGCCAGGTTCCTGCGAACAGAAATGCACTACAAGCTTTCATACGCAAGCAGCCCCAGAGGGGGCTTCCTACCCCTTCAGTCAGCTCAGAACATTCAGGATTTCTTTTTTTCCAGCAAAGCTTTTGTGACTCACAGCCCTTCCCCTTTGGTGTAAGTGCCCCCGGCTGTCACTAGGGATGGGTGAGTCACTGAGTGTGTGTGGGCATCTCACTGCCCTCCCTGCAAAAGCGCGCTACAGTCCACTTATAAAAGTACAAAAAGTACAAAAGCTGTGGTGGAGAGCACAGCACACTTGAAAACCTGTGGGCCGCCTCGTGGACATCTGTTCCACAGCCTCGCACGGTCCTGTCAGCACCCACGTCGGAGATGCTCTGGGGCCCAGTCTGGGCTCTGTGGGTGGCCATGGGCCAGCTTCCCATTGAAGCGGACTCGGGACCCACACACGTGCCTCTCTGGGCTGCCAGCCAGGAAGAGAGTCATCTCCAGTCCTCAGATCTGGGAGTGGCCAGGCGGGAGTCGGTCAGCAGCTGGTCCTGGCTCAGCATCGTCTGAAAGGAGACGGCCGAAGGCCCCGCTCAACAGCGTTCACCAGGTCCAGGCTGCCCCGCGGCTGCTCCGTGGGGAGCAGCGGGGTCCTGGGTTGGCCCTGACAGCAGCGCCCTGTAAGTGCATGGCGTCCCAGGGGCACCAACACTGTCAACAGTAGATCGCTCCTGCCTTTCAAGGCGCCAGCTCATGGCCACCAAAGCTCTGTCAGAGTGAGAAGGACAAGGCTGGGTGGGTTCACTTCAGTGTGCGAGCCAAGAAAAAAATTGACAAAGTGATCCTGTTTGGACTCAGGGAGAACCCCCCCGACCCCCAGTCTTGTCTTGCCTTGCATTCGGCCTTTATAATCTGCTCAAGAAACCAGCAAAGGCCTCAGCGAGGTGGACGCTGTGGCCAGTGGGCTCATGCTGGGGCAGTCCAGAACTGACAGGCCCTGGGAGGCACCGGGCCTCACCAGTGTGATTCTGCTGACTGGCCTCTTTCTGCCAGCTCTGGTCTGCCTGCCGGCCTGGCAGGGAGGATGCTATCAGCCCTGCTTGACAGACAGTGACTTGGCCAAGGCCGCAGGCAGGGACAGCCAGTCTCCCTCCAGGGTGGCTCCTCCCCCTGGGGTCTGAGCTGCCTCGCATGGTGCAGTTTGTCCCAACTGGACCGGCCAGGATGGACTCGTGCCTGTGATGTCTGTAAAGTCAGAGGCATGACAGGAAATGCGTGTCGCATGGGCGGAGAGGGCAGAGCCCTGTCCATCTGGCAGGGGTGAGGCCTGGGCTTTGGGCTGACAAGGCAGGTGACCCAGAACTGCTGAGGATCTTGGTCTCCTCACCAGCCCCAGGCCTGGACAGAGGGCCTGAGACCTAGGACACTTTTTAGCTGGTTTTGGCTCAAGAGCAGCAGCAGGCCAGTGGAGGCGGCCTCTGGGCCTCTATCGGCCTCAGGGCTGGCTCACCTCCGGCACCAGCCCCCAGTCCCGTCCGCGCTCCCCCAGCAGGGGCACTGGCGCTACAGGCTCTGGATTAGGCAGGGGGGCTAAGCCAGGCCCACACCAAACTCCCGGGGCCTCCCCAGCATGGGTCCTACTACAGAGAGGGGGGCCAGAGTCCTACCGTGAGGCGGTGAATGTCTTGGGAGAGGAGCCCTATCTGCGTCACGGTGCCTTCCGAAGGTGCCATCTGTAAAATGGGCAGTGGCCTGGTCAGTGCTTGCGGACTGAGCTCGGGGTTCGCAGAGGCGGCTGGCAAGTCCTATCCTGCCTGGGCCTGCTCCCCGGGAGAGTGGGCAAGGAGTAGGCCAGGCCCTGGGGAGCGACACAGGGTGAAGCACGCACTGCTCGTCCCCGGGGAAAGGCAGAGCTTCCACTCCCACGCCGTCCCTTACACTCGCGCGTTCCCACTTCAGTGCCAGCTCTGAGGGGACACAGGAGCACAGAGAGTGGGATGAAGGCCTTTCTGATGCTGACCTCAGAAAGGACCAGCAGGACCTCAGACACTGATGCCCCAGAGTAGGCACAGCCAGGTATCCTCACTGCCAGGAGCCTCCGGCCCCACCTGCTCAGGCAATGCCGGTCTGCTCCTCCTCCCCTAAACCTTTGTGGACATTGTAAATTTGCCCTTTGAGGGCATTGCACATAACCCATCATTTTACAGGTGGGAAAACTGGGCCCCACCAAGAGATACAGGACTTGCTTGAGGCCGCACAGAGTTAGTGACATCAGAGTCCCATGCAGGGTTTGAAAGCAGGCACATGCGGAGAGTCTTCCACCAGGACATGATAAGAAAGGAACAAGGGGTAAAGCCTGCCCTAACTATGCTCTAAACTGCTGTGCCCAGCTATCAGCCCTGAGGAGCACCTCTCGTCAGTAGTCCCAGCCCTGGGATCAAACAGCAGCCGTGCTAACAACTTGCAAGCCGGTGCCCACATTCCTTGCTAACTGGACTTCAAAGGAGGCCGGGAGGCCATGGCCTGACCTGCTGATACTTTGCATCACCTCCATCTGGAACAGAACCAGAGTTCAAACTGGGCTTGTGAGGCCCTGCTGCGGCCCACCAGTTATAAGGCTGCTGTCTGGATTCTGCAGACAAGGCCCAGGGGACCCAGTGGAGCCAAAAGCCGCACTGGGCCCAACTGGGATTTCATGAGCAGGAGCCCAGACTGGCAGGTGCGTCCCTCCCCATCCTTGACCAGACCAGGCCCAGCTGGAAGGCCCACTTCCAGTCAGTCAGCCTCTAAATGAGGAGGCCAGGTCTGTTCCAGCCCCGCCAAGGCAGGGCAACCCCTACACAGGCCCAGGGAGGGCAGTCACAGCGGAGCCTGCACAACACACGCGAGCAGAGAGGCCTGCCAGCAAGGCAGGCTGGGTTCCCCTCGCCAGAACGGAGACCAGCTTCGGGGTCTGCACGACAGCAGAATGTGAGATGCAAAATGCCTCTGGGCTTCCCACTGGGCCGTGCACCCTGAAGTGAGGCCACAGGCTCCTCCAAAGGCTGGGAGGGGGTGCCTCCTTGCCCCATCCCCCTTGCTCAGGACACCCACAAATCACAGCCCAGCTCGGCAGTGTGGGCTCTTGAGCAGCACTCCAGCTGTCAATGTGCCCACCTCGCTCCACTGGACACGCTTAGAGATAGGCTGTGCTGCTCGCTTTCTACATAAATATGGGTTTTATTACTGAAAGAAGAGACCACCTCTGAATGAAGTCACGACAGTCCCACTGTCCCCGTAGCAGAAGGCCCTGCTCTGTCCCTGCAGCCAGAACTCTGGCCACAGGCCCAAGGCACTTGGGACTGCCCTCCACGGGGGAGCAGCTGAAAGGCCTGAGAGCTGAGCCCCTCGGGGTTGTCTGCGGTCTTGGGACCTGTGTCCAAGCTCAGGCGTGGCCACCAGTGCTATAGCTGGACATTCCGACTTACCGAAAATGTACAAGCATCCTAAAGTGTCCTTCCTCCTGAGTCCCCAAGTCCGGCCCCTTAGCAAGGATGCAGCTCCTTTCTCCATGGAGAAAGGTACCTCCATACCTTTCTCCATACCACCCGCAGGGTTCGGAGAAAGACGCCCAGGGGTGCGCAAAGGCTGGAATGTTCTCTGCGGGTCATGCGCACACGCGGGGGTGAGGTGAGTTACGTGGTGACACACGTGGAGTTACTGTGAGCTCTCAGGACACACAGGCAGTGCGGGTGACAGAGGCATCAGCTGATCGGTCCCACCTGCTCCAACCCGTCCAGTTTGGGGGCATCGAGGGTGCTGAGGCCCCGGGCGCCACTGTAGGCCCTGTGACCATCACTGACACTGTTGCTGGGCTCCACTGGGCAAATGTAGTCCGTCGACTCATCAAACTTCTTTTTTCTTATGTTTCCAAAATGTGAAAATCCCAGCTTCCTTGGCTAAAACACAGCAGATGCAAAACGATGAGAAAGAGATGACTGAGCTGGTATGCAGCTCACCTGACAATACATTTTAGAGCAGGCCTATGCGGGAAGGAATAAGGCAAACTGCTTCTAGAAAAAAACTCTTCACAAAATAGCCCTTCTGGAAGCAACTGGCCTGCTGGGGAGAGGCCAACAGATCAACTGTCCTGAGCAAGCAGAGCTGCTCCTCCAAGGCTCCGTGCCCAAAACTCTTGTCCTGTGATGTTGACATTCCCTGGGAGGACTCGGGACTCCCTGAAGATGCTGCAGTCTGTACAGAGGCCAAGTTCACAGGACTTGCAACCACACGTGGAGCACTCCCTGCCTTCTCACAGCACCTAGGGCAGCCACATGGATAGCCCTTCCTGCCTGCTCCAGCACCCGAGCTGTGCTGAGTTGGTAGGACAGCTCAGGCAGGGGGGACGTGTGAGATTCAGAGCCCCTCTGAGTGGTGCTGGGGCTTAGATGACCTCGGGACCTCTGCTAGCTGTGTGCTGGCCACCTCCAGGGCTGGCTGCGCACAGGGCCACTCACTGAGTTGGTAAGACAGCTCTAATTGGCACAGGGCACCCACACTCGGGAACTTGTCTGCTTTGCAAAACGAGTCAAGGGAGCATCAGGAAAGAGGACTGGATGCTGCCTGCACATCATTTCTGTGTAAAGAAACCTGCACACCCTTGGACTCAAGAGTGGCTGGGAACTGGCCTAACAAAGAGTAACATAAAGTCAAACCAAAGGCAGAAGCCAAAGCAGAACTCACAAGAGCCTCCTCGTCCAAGCAGCCCACTTGGGTTTGGCACCAGGTCAAGGCTTATCTGCTGCCCAAGTTAAGGGCCAGAAAGCAGGTCCCTGTGGCCACCCCAGAAAGGGTCTGGCAACTCACCCGGACTTTGGCTGTGGTGGTCAGTGGTGTGTAAGCAGGTGAGGTCATTTTCTCTCGCTTCTCCTGCTCAGCCTCAGGGCCGATCAAGGCGCTGAATTTGGTGGTCAGGTGACGTCTGAGGAGCGTCTTTTGTGGTGGGATGTTGAGAAGCATGGCCAGGGTGTCCCCTGTGAAGCGTGGCTCTAGAATCTAAGAAGAAACCAGACAAGTCAGCCAGTGATGACCACCAGTCGTTCCAGGTGATGACGCTGAGAAACAGGCCCCCATCGACCCGGGTGCCTCCAGGGCACTTGTCCTGTGTCCCCAGCCTGCTTGCTTCCTGGTACGGGCCTGACTCTGTGACCGACCAGTGGAGAGCTGTGCCCTCTTAGCCAAGGCTGTCTCCCTTCTCATCCCTGTCATCACCCCTTCCTCATTTCTCTGCTAGCTTTGCCTCTTGATAGTGCTGAGTGCTGAGATGGATCGTCCCATGACAAGCAGGAGGTGGCACCGAGGTGGCCTCTCCCTGCCCAGCCCCGTGTTCCTCTAGCAGGAGGTAGAGCTGCCTGGTTAATGGGCAGTTTTCATGCAGACCTCTTGTCCTGGATCCTGGACTCCTCTGGGCCTGTAGCTTGGAAAGTCTTTCCAGAGCCCATCTTATTTCCATGAAGCCTATTCAATCTCAGCCACAACAGATCAAATTCTACTTTGAGATTGCAATTTATGCAAGGAGTTCCGATGAACTATCAACTTTCTTACTGGGATGCATGTCTAGCCCTTAGACGTCAGTTCCTGAATACCCCAGGAGCACTGAGGCAAGCGGACCAGCTCAAAGAGCCACTCACAATGAGCCCTCCGTGGACGCCACTCCCACGAAGGTTGGGCGCGTATTCTGCCAGGTCCACGGACCGCAACCACTCCATCACCCTGTGGTTGGACCACTGCACAACTTCTGAAGGAGAGAGGTTACTCTGTGAGAGGGGAGAAGGAGAGTGGAGAAGTTAGGCCTACAGATCCTACCAGGCTTCTCTGTGGAGCCAGCCCCTGGGAGTCAGTCAGCCCTAGATGCATCACCCAGGCCTACCCTTATGCCTACTGACCCAGGCCTCCATGCCAGCTGCCTGAGAGCCTGCCTCGTTCCCAAGAAATTAAGCTCTCACTCCACCTGCAGGATCTCCTTACTCTGAGATATCTAATTCCAGAAGCCCGTTACTCCCTGACTCTCTGATTACTTCAAGACTAACACATGAAGGCATGGAGTTATTCATTCAGTGATCCAGAAGCACTTTAAAAGAGGACTGCCGAGTGCAATAGAATAAAGATCTCACTGGCGTGGCCAAATGTTTTCAGAGAATACACATTAAGATACTTACACCTGAGTGCCCTCAAGTGGCATCTGGGTCTTCAAAATGCCCAGCACTGTGCCTGACGTATAGAAGGCATTCAAAACGTGCTTTGTTGAACAGGGAGAAGAGAGGAGATGGAGAGTACGGCTAGGAGTTTTCAATCCCCCGGGAAGCTGAGTAGTACTCTTAAAGCAGGGTTAGACTTAGTTCCCAGAACGCAGGAGGCAGGGTGTCACCGACAGCCTTGGAGAAGAACTCTGAGGTTCACGGAAGATTATCAGGGAATTCCCCAGGCTGTGGGTCGCTGAGTTAACTCTACTATATCTTCTCTAGCAAAACCTGCTCATGGATTCCCTGTGAATCTGGAGCTGGAGGTCAGTTAATGTTCTACCTACCCAGAGATTGTGAAATACCTGGTTTCCTCATAGGCTCTTTTCCACTCCTCTGCATACTTTGACACCATCTTTCCATTCTGTCTCACCTCTCTCTCCCCTTTGCTCCACTTCCTCGTCCCCTTTAATCGTAATAATGTCTTTAAAAGACTTGCTGCCACTGCCCTCCAGGCCATAGCATGTATCTCCTCCAGGGAGATGGACGTTGGAGGTATAGTGGCTGCGCAGAGGTCAGGCCCCCAGCAGGCATGCTGGGGCATCATGAAGCCCTAGCAAAGGGAAGAATCCACAGCACGATGGTCCCAAACGCAGCCACTTAGTGAGTGACGATAATGTCCTGGCTTTCTAACGCCCTATCTTGCAGGTGTCCTGGCTCAGGGCTACCTGGACAGGTAGCGCCCTGCCCTTACCTCATCAGCCGGCCGCCGGTGCAGGCAGTGAGGGTTGAACTTGTTGACATGCAGCACGTGAATGGCACATTTGATGCTGAGATGATGTAGTTGGCTGGTGACTTTTAGGAAGAGGAGATCATTCTGGAAGAACAAAGTTTTGGTGCATGAACCAGAGCTTCTGAAGTGACAAACACCCCATGAGGATCCTTTCCATACCATACAATACAACATGGACATGGCAACAGTTCTTCTTGGCACATCAGTTTGTACTTTGCTACTTGGGGTGTCTTACGTGACAAATGACACTGTTTTAAGACCTTAAGGATATGCTAGAAGTGGTGGGATCAAGTGTAAAATAACCTCCCTGGGGACGCCTGCGTTGAGCTGGGTGCTCACAGGGATGACCGAAACACTGGAGGAAGGGTCCTCACCACCGTCAGGTACTGCAGCATTCGCCCGTCGACTCTGGATTCATGAAACTGGTCTTTGTACTGGGGTAAGCCAATATCATCAAGCCAACCTACAGAAATGGGGCAGTGAGACTTGTGAAAATCAGAGACTGTGGACACACACAAAAAAAACATAAAAATAAAGCAGCAGCAAGTTATCATTCAAGTTCCAGCTGTGTTTCCCCTAAAGTTTAGTAATCTGTCTGCCTGTCCCAAGGAGACAGCTGGCTTTGAGGCACACATTCCCAGGGAGCTGCCAGAAACACACACATCTGCCTGTCCTTACGTGTTACCCAAATGTGGTCCAGCAGGGCAGACTTCTCCTCCTGCTTGGTGTTGATGGCTTTCACTGCTAAAACCAGCTTTTTCCTGTGAAGAGGGTGCTTAATTCCCAGCTCCTGCAAGTGAAAGATGGAGACAGCTGTGAAATCTCGACAGGCAGCTCTCAGAGGCTCCAGTGTCTGGGTGGAGATCCTCCACTGGGTGGAGCATAATAGTGGACCTCTGCCCACCGCCCTGGGATCAACCTGCAGCAACAGAATCTTGGCAGCCTCTGCCCATCTTCCTACGTGTGGGCATGTTGTTGGGGTGGTGGGTGGGAAGGAATGGGGGGAATTCATCTTCCCATGCATTGGTTTGGGGAGAAGTAGGAGCCTCCTCGCCCAGGGCTCAGCCCCGTACCTTTTCCATGTCCTGAGGGGTAGCTGTCAGTAAAGTGTGGCCAGAAGTCACCCACTGCCTAGCGAAGATCACATACTGAGCCAGGCCGAAGTCCTCCAGCCACGTGCATACACGCTCTGTGCTCCACTGGGCAAAGGGGGCGTTGGCGTCACTGGAAGCAGGAAATGACCCTGTGAGCATGAGAGCCTGGGCTCCATCTGAACATAATAGTGCCTCACAAAAAGGGACTAGGTTTAAACAAACAAGCCCCGGAATGGGATCCAGTTGAACCACTACATACTCATTCAAGATAGACTCTTGAGGGTCCTGGGATAACACCTGGTGGGAATCTCAGATCTGCAGCTGCTGAGAGCTTGGGGCAGTTACGCGCGTCTCAGGAAGCTGTGCTCAAGAGCTTCACTGATGGCGCAGTGGTAAAGAATCTGCCTGCCAATGCAGGGGACACAGGAGATATGGGTTTGATGCTGGTAAGATCCCCTGGAATAGGAAATAACAACCCATTCCAGTATTCTTACCTGGAAAATCCCATGGACAGAGGAGCCTGGAGGGCTACAGTCTATGGTGTCGCAAAGAGTCAGACATGACTGATGGACTTAACACACACATACACAGGAAGCTGTGCTCACACGAACACGCAGTCCACATACATACACACTTGAACCAAAGCCCAGAGTCACAGTCCCATTAGGATTTAGATCCACACCTGAATCATGTTTTACAAGTGTTTAATATCATTTTTACCAAAATGCTTAGAAAGCTAGAGAAAGTATCAGTACTCGAACATTAAAAAAAAAAACAAAAAAAACACTCCAATTATCAGTAGTTAAAATCTTATTTACTAATGAAATACTAGGAGCATTCACATTAAAATCAATAAAAAGACTTTTTTATCACACTAGTAACACTGGTCAGAGTTGCAGTAAGTATAAGAAGAGATAAAATAAAAAGCAAAAATATAGCTATTAGAAAGGTAGAAATAAAGCCACTCTTTTCAGAATGACATGATTGTCTACCTAGAAAACCCAAGAGAACTCGGTAAGGTGGCCAGTTATAAAATACACATACTCCTAATATTTACATGACATACATGATTTTCTATATACCAATGCACAGACACTAATATTTTTGTTAATTTTAAATCCCACTGATAGCAACCAACATTATAAAATGTCTAAGCGCTGCCTTTACGAGAACTGAGTGGGTCCCTGTGTGTGGGGATGGGGGAGGTGGTAACTGTGACACTCAACTGAGCAGCATAAAAAGGATATGAATAAATGAAGAGCTAGATCATGTTCCTCGGCAGGAAGCCGGGGTTTTACAAAGCCATCAATTCTTACAGACATCAATTTTTCATTTACAGTCTGAATATAATGGCACATGCAAATCCCAGTTGAGTTGTGGGGGGTGGGGGGAGGTTGACAAAGCAACTTTATATCCATTAAAAAAAAAAATAAAGGCAGATTCACGGAATATAGAAGACTGCTATTCCAAAAGACTGCTTCTAAGGAAGTACTTCTAAAATGCTGGTTAAAATAAAATTTTTTAAATGCCCGAATGAGGCATTAAAAAATTCCTTGAAAGTGAAAGGGTTTCTTAAAGAGTCAGGATGACCAGGAAGCACTATGTTAGAACAGGTGCAGGAGATGGTGTGTGCCTTAGAGCAGGTGCTGGTCACCCAGCCTGGAGCCTAGGTTTCTAATGAATCATGAATAAGTGCAGATCTGGGTTTTTTGAGACCTGGAACTTATAAAATTTGGGGCAGGGGACCTCTTTAAGAATTGAATGCAGATGGAATATGTGAATGCACAATTTGAATACAAAATTAGGAAAAAGTGTGTTTAGAATTTAAAAAAATCACAAAAGTTACAAATCTAACTAAAATGGAAAAATATCATGGAATCCAGAAAAATAATGTTTTTATTAATTCCAAATACACTTCTATAGTGCTTTACCTTCATATTTGGTATTCTCTGCTTGCTTCATATGTCAACAACTCAATAACATAGCTGTTCCTCTGTATCTGCTAGCGGATTGGTTCCAGGACCTCAAAGACACCAAAATCCAGGGATGCTCAAGCCCTTTAGATAAAATGGCATAGTTCACTCAGCCCTCTGTATTTGTGAGTTCTGCATCCATGGATTCAACCAGTAGAAATCTGATATGTAGCTATTTGAATCTGTGGGTGGGGCAGGGCTGTATTTTCTGTGAGAAGCTTAATTCCACCTTCCTTCTAGCACTATGGACCAATATTGGTTATTTTGATAGTATTTTTAAAAAACTTTTCAGCTTCACAATTTAAAAATGGTATTGTTAAATACAATTTTAGAACCATTAAATTTAGGAAAACTATCAAGTGTCCTTTAGATACAAGCTGTAAAATTCCATAGCATTCAAGCTTTCTGGTGTTTATTAAATATATTTTGAATTGACATTTATTTAATGTCCCTGTGGCTGTTGCATATTAGGCAACATCATCATGGTCAAAGTTAGTATATCATGTAAAATCAAGAAATTTTCATCTTTTGTCAATGTGTTCATATGATTCACTCTAATGAACAACAATCAAGGAACCTACTCACTGTTTTGAGTATATCATGCAAAATGTGGGGCTGGATAAAGCACAAGCTGGAATCAAGATTGCTGGGAGAAATATCAACAACTTCAGATAGGCAGATGATACCACACTAATGGAAGAAAGCGAAGAGGAGCTAAAGAGCCTCTTGATGAAAATGAAAGAGGAAAGTGAAAATGCTGGCTTCAAACTCAACACCAAAAAACCTCAAATCATGGCATCTGGTCCCATCACTTCATGGCAAACAGATGGGAAAACAGTGGCAGACTTTATTTTCTTGGTCTCCAAAATCACTGCCGACAATGACTGCAGCCATGAAATTAAAAGACACTTGCTCCTTGGAAGAAAAGCTGACAAACCTAAACACCGTATTAAAAAGCAGAGACATCCCTTTGCCAACAAAGGTCCGTCTAGTCAAAGCTATGGTTTTTCCAGTGGTTATGTACGGATGTGAGAGTTAGACCATAAAGAAGGCTGAGCGCCAAAGAACTGATTCTTTCAAACTGTGGTGCTGGAGAAGACTCTTGAGAGTTCCTTAGACAGCAGGGAGATCAAAGCAGTCAATCCTAAAGGAAATCAACCTTGACTATTCATTGGAAGGACTTATGCTGATGCTGAAGCTCCAATACTTGGGCTGCCTGAGGCAAAGAGCTGACTCACTGGAAAAGACCCTGATGCTAAGAAAGATTGAAAGCAAGAGAAGCGGGTGACGGAGGATGAAACGGTTGGATGGCGTCACTGACTCAATGGACATGAGTTTGAGCAAACTCAGGGAGACAGTGAAGGACAGGGAAGCCTGGCGTACTGGAGTTCATGGGGTCGCAGAGTCAGACATGACTTAGCAACTGAACAACAACCAAATTCACTATTTTTGTTTGGAATTTATCTGTTGCTCTTGGTGAATTATTGCATTTGGTTTGATCTGGGATTTTCTGTGTATATATTTCACTATTTTTGTTTGGAATTTATCTGTTGCTCTTGGTGAATTATTGCATTTGGTTTGATCTGGGATTTTCTGTGTATATATTTTTCTTAATATCAGAATAGTTTCTTTTAATTTCAATGCTCACTTTATCACTTCTATTACCTTTTAATTTTAGTTTCTAAGTTTCTGGGAATTGGGAAGAAACAAATGTTCTACATATCAGAGAGACATTTTAGTTCTGGGGTGAAATAAGTGTTTTTGAGACTGTAATTTGAATGCCTCTGTCCTGTAGGCCTTTTCAAAACATCCTAGAGCTTTGACATGCTCCTCTACACTTAATCATCTTCCCATTTCTCGCTTTGTGAATGGTCTCTGCTCTCCTAAGCCTGTGGTATTCCCACAGTAGCAAACCCAACCTTCCCACCTCCTGGGGTTCTGTCAGTGCCAGGGTCTCCCACACTCTTGTCCGGGGCTGAACATGGTGTCAAGTGATTTAGAGATGACAGAGAAAGTACCTTTCATATACAGCCAAACCACTTGTATTTACTAACATGCTCCAAAACATCTTTCCAAATTGCAGTTAAAATGATGTAAGTGCGATTTATCAAACAGGCCATTCCCATGGCAGACGGAGAACACAGGGCGCCCTTATCATTGCATGTATTTCATTAGTCCTTTTCTGAAAAGAGAGGACTTCTGTTTTGAAAAAGCACCAAGAGAACCGTATCTCCTGTTTAGGATTATGCAAATCTGATGACTGGAAAGACTTTCCGCAGACTAGCTTCTGGTTTTGTATATTTCAAATGTTCTTTCTTTTCCCACTACCCAATACTTCTGAAACCAAATGCCAGAGGACAAGTTCGTTTTGGAACAAGATCTCTGACTTTGAGTCTCTGCGTCAGAGTGTTGGGCACACTGGCACACTGGAAGACATCTTTATAGTAGGACAGCCAATTAATGAAACCTTAGTAAACTAAACACGAAGTGTCTGCAAACCACATAAACGTAATTCCACCAAACCCAAACCAAACGGATTCCCAGCTCAACTTCCCCCAAGTCAGATCTCAAGAATGCCCATGGCTATTCCAGTGTCATCTGACATCAGTCTAAGCATAGACCAAGGGAAAGTTGGAGTAAAGAGTCAGCAGTCTCAAAACTGTTTGTATTTGAAATGTCTTACTTATGAAAAAATTTCCAAACACAGGGCTTTGTCAGTACATTGGGTGGACCCTCTCTGGACTGTGGAAGGGGCCCAGACAAGCAAATGACCTTGGGACAAAGGCAGTGAAATGGGGTCTGAGGCAGGGAAGCACTCTGACCAGAGACGACTCATAAGCTAGAGTCACTAAGGCAATACACTCTGTAGACGAAGTCAGAAAACCCCTCCAGAGGTGGGGGCCAGACATGTGGCTTTAAAGTCTGGCTGACTTAAACATTTACATTCTACTTTTTCTTGGGGAAAAAAAACTCTCACTGCACTCCAAAATAAATCTCTAAATAGATGACTTTTGAAGTTTTTAAAAATCACTTTTTAAAAATTCATTGTTTACAACCAGTTTAAAAAAATCGTTGAAAATTTTTAAAACAAAATAATGAAAGATATCACAAAGGAAAAGTTGGTAACTTATTGTAACATCTAAGAATTTCATATATCAAAGTAAAGTCTGCAACAAACCTGAAAAATGACCTATCACAATTTTAGATGTGGCTTAATATACTGTATAGAGAACAAATAGAAATTAAATAACTAATTAAAAGATATTCATAGCTAAATAAAATGGGCAAAAATGCTCACAATTCACAAAAGAAATAAACATGTAAGCAAAATTAACAATAAGAATGTAATTTGGGGAGGCCTATAAAACTAGAAGTTTAAACAAAGAAAAGGTGCAAATAGTTAATGCTGAGAAGGTTGGAGGTGCAACAAGCACTCACTGTACAGAAGTGCTGTGTGTGTGTGTGTGCAGTGTGTGGTGTGTGTGTGTGCACGCATGCACGGTGTGCGTGCAGTGTGTGTGTCCGCGTGTGGTGTGTGTGTTTGTGCGCGGGGGGTGTGTGTGTGTTAGTCCCTCAGTCACGTCTGAGTCGGCGATCCCATGGACTGTGGCCAGTCAGGTTCCTCTGTCCATTGGAACGTAAATCAGCAAAACAGGAAAATTTTTAAACATGGATTCTTCTATAACCTGAGAGTTCCTATAAAATGTCATTATCAAATATTATATTAGCAAACAACTGTCCCACTGGAAAAAAAAGAAAGGATTAGGGCTGGAGACTTTCAGTAACAATGAACTTTTCCTATAATAGGGAATATTGGTGACAATATTTTTTACAGACTACACCTAAATATCTATAAACTATAAATACCAAAGAGTATTAGCATATATCACATTTCTGTTAAAGAGTAATAAAGGCCTTTCTTTCCCACCAGCAAGCTCATTTTTGTTACCACAAGCACAGCTGTGGTAAACATACAGTCTTATCAGGCCTTCATTCCCATTCTCCTTGTCATCCATTGTTACTGTTAACAAAGCACAAAGACATCCAAACAAAGCAACTCTGTGGTTGGAACTGCAGTTCTGCCTTTGGCAGAGAAAGTTCCCCACACTGGCCACCCTACACGCAAACGGTGAATGGGCCCCTTAACCATGCAGTCCTGCTCTAAGGAAAAACGCCTAAGGGTCTTAGAGAAGTTCTTACACCCAACCAATGATCCCCTCTTCAAGAATAAATCCAAAGGAAAGCCAGAAGTGGAACAAAATTTCATCATTCAAGCTTATGGTGGCTTTATTTTTTCATCCCAGAACCATTAATGTCTAAAGTCAGAAGACGGCCAAGTAGATTAGAATACTCATGGAATATATGGAAAAGCTTCCTGCGGCTTATTTTCTAATGGCTCTGAACTGGTCTCTGCCTTCTCAGACCATATCCTTAGATTCTCTAGCCTCTAAAAACTAACATTTGCTGAGCATTTACGTTTCTGACTAGAAAGGTAAATGTGGATCCACAAGCGTCGCAGAGCAGGACCAGGAAGGCTACGCATCCTCGGGTTTTCTCTGCAAGACACCTGGTGGATGGGTCTGGGGACACTCACTGAAGGTCCTGAGTATACATGGGAGAGCCTGGCAAGGCCTGGGAACCTGAGGGGGCTGGGTAGGGAAGCAGGGTATGTCCACACATGCTCCCTTCCGCAGGGGTGCAGGTCTGTGAACAGCATGCTATGCCAGGGAAACATCACTCCCCCTTCACTAAGGTCTGGACTGTTCTAACTAGAATTAGCCTGCAAGCTGTGCACATCTTAGTCTTAACGTGCACTTGCCACTCGTGTCTGGCAATCTCAGGAGGGTGAAAATTAAGAGGGTTAAACCTTACATTTTGGAATTCCCTGAGGGTACAGAGGATGAGAATCCACCTGCCAAAGCCAGGAACACAGGTTTGATCCCTAGTCTGGGAAGATCTCACAGGCCATGGAGCAACTGTATTCATGTACCACAATTACTGAAGCCTGTGTACCCTAAAGCCCACACGCCGCAACTACTGAGTCCACGTGCTACAACTACTGAAGCCGGTGTACCTAGAGCCTGTGCTCGCAAACGAGAGAAGCCACCATGAGAAGCCTGAGCGCTGCGATGAAGAGCAGTCCCTCACTCACCGCAACTAGAGAAAGCCCACGCGCAGCAGTGCAGACCCAGCGCAGCCAAAAACAAAAAAATCCTTACTTTTCACTGTTTGGCTAAATTTAGAATGTCACAGTCCAATCTTGAGAAAGGCCCCCCGGAGCCTGTTCATGTCTGAGAAACTCAGACTTTAGTAGGAGATATTCCGCTCGAGATGATATATTGCGGGGATCATCTGATGGAAGCAGAGGTTATGGAAAAGGGTTTCCCTAAGACACAGGACTAAAGGTTCACCTGGGCAGGTGGGAAGGGAGAGGCTCTTCTCCGAGTAGGGAGGTTTGGGGAAAGCAGGGGGATAAAGCTGGTGGTGAGGGTGTCCACTAGGGCAATCTCTGGCAAAGTTTCTTTTTTTGTTTGTTTTATGCTTTTTTTATTAGGGTGTGAGGGGAACAGTTGTATAAAAACCTCCCATTCTGATCCCTTTATAAGCCCTTCCAGGCTGCCACTGCAGGAGGGTTTGGTACCGTGTGTCATGAGGGATCAGGGCAGATCTGCCTTCTGCCCCTGCATCCTTCTGCAGGTCTGTGTGAAAGGAGGGGCTTCCCCAGAAACAGGCCGTGCTCTCTTTCCACCAGTCTCCCGGGGGAAGGGGACCCTTGAATGTGGCCAGCTGACGCCAGGGTTAAAGGTGTAGGAGCTCACGTGAGCCTCATAGGAACTTTCACAAGCACCTGTTTTTGACCCCACACTTCATAGATAAGGAGACTGAGGTTTACTCGTGGGGCTGGAGCGCCACCTCCTACCCCACACCCTGCCTGTAGGCAGCCCCTGCCTCTGCCTCAGTGCACCTAGATATAAGCATGAGCAATGTCCACATGTGGCAAAGGGATAGGCCGAGAAGCTCTGGGCTAGGGGCTCCTGCCTTCCATCTCTGGAGGCTCTGGGGCATCCAGCCCCCAACCCCACTCCATCCTGGGCAGGATTTTACATGGTTCTTTGCAGATGGACTGGAGGGAGGCTTACCTTTTCTGAGCCTTGGGGTCTCTGGTCCTGGACAGTCTTGGCCCTGCAGTTGCCCGGAGCCCACCTCGTCGAAACTCGGC
The DNA here is from genome assembly GCA_006410635.1 of Cephalophus harveyi. Lineage (NCBI taxonomy): Eukaryota > Metazoa > Chordata > Mammalia > Artiodactyla > Bovidae > Cephalophus > Cephalophus harveyi. The sequence goes on along the minus strand of SJYT01002560.1, from coordinate 200,058 downwards.
CACCCCTAGGGCATCGGTGTTAAAGTTTCCTGACTGAGTCCTTCGGATCCTGTGTGGACAGGAATCCATGGTGACCGTCAGAGGGCAGGCTGGAAGCCCGAGGTCAGTGCACTCCCCCTACATAGGGCCTCACAAGCCACACCCAGGGCTCGGGATGGCCCTGCTTCCCAGTGCCTCCCCTGAGGGCCAGCATTAAGACCCAGCCTCAACTCTAACCCTGCCTCTGGGATGGGGCCCCTCTCCTGGGGGGTCAAAGTGCAGGTTGCTGTCTGGGAGGAGGCCCCAGTTTCTGCCTTATTTTGCAGACTGGGTCAGCAAGGCCAGCAAAGACTTAGCACTCTATCTTCAAAGATCGCTTAAGACACAGACTGAGCCCTGAGGAGAAAGAAACTGGTCTCACCCATGCTTCTCTCCAAAGCACGTGAGGCATAGCTGCAGAGGATGCTCTCGGGATCTGTGGGACGGACTGATGCCTAAAATGAATGACATGTACGGCAACTGGCTGTACTTAAGGAGTGCCTTTCATAGTTCTCCTTCTCTGGGCCAAAGTCTTCTCTATACATGCAACCACTCTGTGCTTCCTGCTGTTCCAACATCTAATTAAACAGGGGGTTATGGCGACACTTTGCTCAGCCAAGAATATTAATTTTGAACAATGTAATTAATGATCATCACCACCAACTTACTTTCCCCAGAACTTCTTGATGCCTTTGGGGCTCCGTTTACCATCTGGTGTCAGGGGAGACTGGGGGCTGGACTCGGTGCCCGATGACACGGATGAGTCATTGGCCACAGCAGTGTCGTCCCAGCCACTTTCTGTGTCTCCTGAGATTGAAAGAATGAAATGACATGTGAATGACAAGAAGGAACCTGACCTCTGCAAACCTTCTCCCCAAGCCTGGGCCATTCCTTCAATGGGAGTCGAGAATAGTCTGCCCAGCCCTGTTTTCAGGGCAGAACTTTACAACAAGATCTTGGAGACCAGTAGGGGCTCAGGCACACTCCAGGTTTTCTCTCTGGGGAGTTAGTGAGCTTAAGGCTTCAAATCTGGGTGAGCAAATGTCTTCAAATGGGGGCCCACTACTTGCAGGATAACTCCAGCAAGGAGCTTCCTCTCTCTCCCCCCAGGGAGACGTGGCAGTGCAGGCAGCAGGGGCACCTGGCTGAATGTTTGGAAAAGGGAGGGTGTCCCGGGAGGCAAGCAAGGGCGTCTCACTCTCCACCTCACCTGGAAGGGTACAGTACCTAATACGGGGGCACTGACACTCCGGCCACGGTCTCCAGCCAACCAAGAAGCAGAGAAGCCACATGAAGAAGCAAGAGAGGCCAAAGTCCAGCCCAACAGAGTTATAGGGAAGCAAAGAAATAAACAAGAGTCATCGAGCAAGAGGGAAAAACTCCAACAGAAAGAAAAATAATCCCACAAGGAAGGGTGGGGTGAAGGGTGACTGAGCCTGATCTGCAGGGTCACGCAGTGAGGGGACCAAATGCTCCTGGTGCCACTTCCTGGCAGGTAAGGCATCCACACACATGGAGTGAGAGGGGTGGCTGTGAGGGCCAAATATGCCAGGCCGCCCACTGCTCTTGTGCACACGCCAGAGCTCACTCAGATCAGACTACACTGATCTGAAGCTGCAGGAAAGCCCACAGTCTGAGTGTCGCTAGGACACATTCATTCAAGGGCTTCTCTGGAGTTTCTGCAGCCAAAGGCAGTACTGGCCAAGGGCAGAAGCCTGTACACTGGCTGGCTCGGACACAGCCAGAGATGAGGAGTCAGGGGTGGGGAAAACTCTGTCAGGACCAGAATGCTCCCTTCTAGCACTCCCCCACCCCCGCCACTGATCTGCTGCTGCTATTGGAGAAATACAGACTATTGTGCAAAGACCTCCATCGGATCCTAAGCACCAAAAGGCTACTGGTGGACTGGCACCATTGCCCACTGACTCCACTTCTCTAAGGAAATGCTCTTCCTTGGAAGAGCACATAATATCACCCTACTGGTAAGAGGGAGGCTGCAGAGAGGAAGGCAGAGACAGGAAAGAGATCAGGAGGACAGAGGAGGAATGGGGAGGACCAGGGAGGGTGGAGTGTGGTGTTTAGCAGGGAGGGAAAGAGGAAAAATAGGAAGGTCAGGAAGGAGTCGAGAGAAGAGGAACAGAGGAGAAGAGAAAATGGGGGTAGAATAATCACAGGCGGAAAGAAGGTGGGCACACACCCTGATTCTCTGGGCTCTGGAAGGGAACAATGAGCCCAGAAAGACAGCCATAGTCTCTGGACATGGGACCACCCTGAGGTACGACTTGCCCCATCCGCCCACCCCCACTGCTCTCCAGCTGTGGGCTGTGGTGGGCAGGGTGCAGGGACCTCATGCTACGATGGAAGTGCCAAGGCCGAGGCACCAGAAGCCACCAGCCTGGGGTCTGGACACTCACTCAGCCTCAGCGGGCTGCTCCCTGCGGGGTCCAGCGGGGAGGCGGCGGGTGGAGACTTGGCAGCCTCTCCATTGGGCGTGGCTCCTGGAAGCTTCCCAGGTAACGTGGGGTACTTGTGCTCCGCCAGGACAGGGCCATCCTAAGGGAAGGAGAGGGAGGGAGAGGCTGAATTAGCTGTCACTCTCCAGCTCAAACCCAGTTAGGATATCTCTGGATGCAGGAACAACTCCCTGTTCTCCAAGAACCCTTTGTAAACTGAGGCCAACTCGAAGACCCCTCAAAGGTCATTTAGTCTAGGCCAGGCAATAGGACCAGAGCTCTGAGAAAGAAAGAAACTTGCCCAAAGCCGCATAGCGAGATGGGGACAGAGTCGAGCTCGAATCAAGGGCTGACAGAAGCCATGTCTGAACAGGAGGCGAAGCCTTTGCTGTCTGGCCTTGTGCTCAGAGGTTAAGGAATCAACAGCCGAGAATTACCCTTCAAGCTCTCTGAGCATACAAACCAGAATTCCAATAAATGTTATACCTATTGCTTTACCCCAGTAGATAATATTATCTATTGATCGTATTTATATATTATAATAGTTATTTTGAAAGACAGCAGGTTAAGGTGAAGCGAGAAGGTAAGAACAGAGCCAGGGGAGGTGTCAACAGAAAGCGGCTCAGAGGGCCACTTGCCAGCACCAAGATCCCTGGGAACTTGGGATCACAGTCTGCATGAGGTTCGGCCCAGGGCAGTGGGCCCTGTGCTCAGTAGGGAGGGTGGAGTGTGGTGTTTAGCAGGGAGGGAAAGAGGAAAAATAGGAAGGTCAGGAAGGAGTCGAGAGAAGAGGAACAGAGGAGAAGAGAAAATGGGGGTAGAATAATCACAGGCGGAAAGAAGGTGGGCACACACCCTGATTCTCTGGGCTCTGGAAGGGAACAATGAGCCCAGAAAGACAGCCATAGTCTCTGGACATGGGACCACCCTGAGGTACGACTTGCCCCATCCGCCCACCCCCACTGCTCTCCAGCTGTGGGCTGTGGTGGGCAGGGTGCAGGGACCTCATGCTACGATGGAAGTGCCAAGGCCGAGGCACCAGAAGCCACCAGCCTGGGGTCTGGACACTCACTCAGCCTCAGCGGGCTGCTCCCTGCGGGGTCCAGCGGGGAGGCGGCGGGTGGAGACTTGGCAGCCTCTCCATTGGGCGTGGCTCCTGGAAGCTTCCCAGGTAACGTGGGGTACTTGTGCTCCGCCAGGACAGGGCCATCCTAAGGGAAGGAGAGGGAGGGAGAGGCTGAATTAGCTGTCACTCTCCAGCTCAAACCCAGTTAGGATATCTCTGGATGCAGGAACAACTCCCTGTTCTCCAAGAACCCTTTGTAAACTGAGGCCAACTCGAAGACCCCTCAAAGGTCATTTAGTCTAGGCCAGGCAATAGGACCAGAGCTCTGAGAAAGAAAGAAACTTGCCCAAAGCCGCATAGCGAGATGGGGACAGAGTCGAGCTCGAATCAAGGGCTGACAGAAGCCATGTCTGAACAGGAGGCGAAGCCTTTGCTGTCTGGCCTTGTGCTCAGAGGTTAAGGAATCAACAGCCGAGAATTACCCTTCAAGCTCTCTGAGCATACAAACCAGAATTCCAATAAATGTTATACCTATTGCTTTACCCCAGTAGATAATATTATCTATTGATCGTATTTATATATTATAATAGTTATTTTGAAAGACAGCAGGTTAAGGTGAAGCGAGAAGGTAAGAACAGAGCCAGGGGAGGTGTCAACAGAAAGCGGCTCAGAGGGCCACTTGCCAGCACCAAGATCCCTGGGAACTTGGGATCACAGTCTGCATGAGGTTCGGCCCAGGGCAGTGGGCCCTGTGCTCAGACTCTGGCCATGGAAAGGGTTCCAAAAAGAAAAGTTGATTTTGAGATGGAGAAGAATTGCACTTAAAAAAAAAAAAAAAGAATTGCACGTATTTGGTCAAGAAGGATTTAATGGGCGCTAAACCCACAAACCTGAGGGAAAGACAGTAGTGAATTCATTTGAGTGAAAAGAAAAGAGAAATGAAAGCAATGTTACCAAGGGAATCAACTGTGGATCACTCGGTCAGATGCAGAAGTAGAAAAGAAGATGAAACCAATTTCAAAACGAACAACAAGTCAGAAGCGTGGTGGGAGACTTCCGTGGCTGCAATATCTTTCATTTAGTTAAAAGCCAAGTGCCCAGAAAATTTCTGAATTCCGTTTCCTTATAAAGACATGCCTTAGAAATTGTTTGAAATTCAATTTAGTCATTGAAAACTGAATACTAATCCTATATAAATCAGCTCAGAAACGAGAGAGAGATGAGAATAGTGGGCTAAAATTTCAAGGGATTCTGAAGGAACTGGCTGGTAAAGGAGGAATAACTAGAACTTGGAGAGATGGACATCACACAGTTTTTAAGTTCATGATGACCCATGAGGGACAGATTGGACCTGTTAAGACTTATGGTCAACAGCAACAGTTTCCAAACACCAGCCCCAACACGGGCTGGTTTATAATCACCTGGAACACTTGTAAATATAAAAACCCAGGTCCCACCACACCCACGAATCAGCCCCTGTGGGAGTGCACCCTGGGACTCTGTTTTTAACACGCATATCAGATTGCTCTGACATACAGTCAGACCCGGGAACCACTAACTATGGGGAAGGCGGCATTCACAAATTTTCGAGAGCTGAGGGGCATGGCTCCAAGTTCCATCTTATACAGGAAATATGAGAGTGGGGAAGGGTTCAGAAACAGACATCCTGCCGTATCATCATACACACTCCTCTAAGATGGGGCAGAGACAGCCGAGGCTACACGCATGAGGGCTGCTCCAGGAGCTCGCCGAAGAGCTGAGACTTACAGAGCACAGAGCCTCGTGGAAGATGGCTTCAAAGGCAGCTAGCTCAGGCACGTGAAAAAGACAGTGAAAGAACCAAGGGCACTGGAAAGGGCTCTCAGCTCTGCTCAGCCAAGAAGAGATGCTGGGAAGGAGGGACTCACTGCTGGAGAAGGCGATGCAACATCAGGACGCAACACAGAGAAACGGAAGTGCCCGAAGCCAGTCCCGCATTGCAGTCTCTGAGAAGAACGACCCTGGTTAGGGGGATGGAAATCCCAGGGAAGGAGCAGCAGACGGCTGAAGACCACGCTGCCCTGCAAGAGCACAGAGGCAGCGCCCCTGAGCAGGAGAGCCCAGGCTGGGAGTCAGACCAACTCGGGCCAAGTTCTTTCTCTTTAGCCCCTCAGAGGCTCCATTTTATTGTTTCTAAACAGAGGATAACAACTTCTGCCCCTGGCCTAGCCCACGAGGACACAGAGGCATGGAGAATATCACACACCTGAGGTCTACAGCGGCAGCAGTTAACGACAAGATCAGTCCCTGGAGCGAGGAAGGCAGGGGGCAGAGCCCATCTACATCAGGCTCAAGTGTGTCCCGGCACAACAGAGAGCACTCACTGCTCGCTCCAAGCATGTGGAATAGGACCTTTCAGGGTCTGGGACCTGTGCACAGGAGCTGATAACTGAGAGAGTGCCTGAGGGACTCCAATTCCAGAGCTGTCAGGGACCCTGACTCGTTGCGTGGACTCCACAGGGAAAGCCCATCAGTGGAGGCACATTCGAGGAAAGTCCAGACATGCATCTAATAGGGCTGGAGAAGAATACAGAGGGTGTTTTACAATATCAAGAGTTCTTAGTCATAGAAAGCAAAGGCCAGACATGCATGCGCGGGGACACTGCGGAAGGATCCGTGCGCCGGCGCCGAGTGTACCCCGGGGGTTTTAACCATGACTTATCACGACAGAAAGGACGAGAGCGGTCTCACTCCTCTGCTTGTGTGCTGAGATCATAACATCTCCCTCCCCAGAGATCAGAACAGCTTTGCCTTAAAAGTGGATTTCTCAGAGCCTGTAAGATGGGGGAGATAAGAAGTCCTAGTGCACCGATAAGGGAGATGAAAGCACAGGATCCAGCTGAGGGCACGGAAGAAGAAAGCGGGAGAGGAAGTTTCATCTTTCCTTTCGCCCCTTACAGGTAACACATTTTAAGGTTACTAAAGCTGTAACTTGCTAAATGAAAAGCCTAGCAAACAGCGCAGCCTCATACCGACAACAGGGGCATGCGGTTAACGTACACTACCTTGGGTTCTACCACGGGGGAGGGCTGGTTCCCACCGACACACTGTGGGGAGGCAAGGAGCATTTCAGTTATGTGGAGAGAAAGAGACCCGCGTTAGTCAGGGCAGCAACTCAGGGCCGCCCGCCGGCCCGGATCTGCAAGGCTCGCCCCTCGCTCCCTCCCCATCGCTGTCAGAGCAACGCAGTCGGTGGAGGGAACACAGGTCACTGTCCAGCTGCATGGACAGACCGGAGGGAGCCTCAGGCACGTGATGGGAACAAAGCCACTGCGGGCTCCTGCCTTCCTGGTTTTCCACTGTATCACCAGGGAGCCTGGCCTACTGCTGGACCCCAAGGGATCTACACAGTAAGGTCACTGGGGTGCTACAGGGCAGCACCCCTGTGTGTCCAACGACCCCGCTGCCCAAGAATCTGTGACCCTCCTCTCCAGCACAGGGGCACCCACGTGGTCAAGGGCTAGCCCCATATAAGGAGCCACAAAGCCCTCCTCATGTCTTTTTAGACTCTTTAAGAAGCTTCCTCTCCAATCTTCTACTTTATTCCATAACCCACTCCCAGGGGCCGTTATCCACATAGGTTAAAGCATCTGCCTGCAATGCAGGAGACCTGGGTTTGATCCCTGGGTCGGAAAGATCCCCTGGAGAAGGAAATGGAAACCCACTCCAGTATTCTTGCCTGGAGAATCCATGGACGGAGGAGCCTGGTGGGTTACAGTCCATGGAGTCGCAGAGTCGGACATGACTGAGCGACTTCACTTTCATCCTCATTCAAAACCTCTACAACATTCCAAGTGCCTGGGGAAATAGGGCTAGGATTTAAGAATTCTGGTTCCATCTGACTCCCGTCTCTGAACTTACCACTTCCTGCTCCCCAAACCATTTCCCCAAACCTACCCATGCCCACCTCAACATCTTTTCTCATCAACTCCAGGCAGCGTGTTCTGACTCACCCTGCCTCTAGGATGCCTTGAGCCATAGCTGACCAGTTTTCTCAAAATGTTCATAAAATCCCTGCCTCCCCAGCAACTTGATAAAAGCTTCCATGAGGTAGGGACAGCGCCTGGCCTGCGTGTCCCAGCACTGTGCTGACCTCAAAGAAATAACTCAGTCATCTTTATGGATAGACTGACGGACTGACCTTGTCCACAGATTCACTTCTCAAGTCTTCGAGACTACAGGAGAGTTTTTTCTGAGCCCTGGAAAAACACAAAAGAAAACAAAAAGGGAAACAGTTACTGGAGAAGGAGGAACGTAGTATCATTTGTGCAGAGGGTATTTCAGCGTTTAACTGGTATTCTATCTTGGGCTCAGAGTCAAGGTCAGGAAAAAACTCAACACCCTCTCATCATAACTGTTACATGTAAGATGAGTCTGGCCCACTCTAGGGATGGTCTGGTCTGACCATGTGTTGGTAATGCATGAGAGCATCACTGAAATCCAAATCAAAAGTCCTTGACAGTCCTCAAAAACCGAGAATACACAATTCAGTGGCATCAGTGGGCGCTGGCTGCTGTGTGGTCATAAGAGAAAGCCAATGTCTGTGGAGTCAAAAGAGAGGAAAGGGGCCAATACTGCCTGGTCTGTGAGTGTGAGAGTAATCCAGGGAGGGAGGTGGTACCACCTGAGAGTGGAGATGAGCATGTTGGCCACAGCTCCAAAGCATCACCTGCTGGGATCCTCTGTCCCTCTGCTCCAACTCTGTGAGCCCTGCTGCTCAGAGGAATCAGCTTTCTCGGGCATATTTTGCAGAGGAGGGAACCAATTGGATAGAGAAGCGGCACCACCACCCATGGTCACAAGGGTTACCTGTGACAAGTCTCCTTGGCAGTAATATTTCTCAGTTCATATGAATAAATCAGCATCTGTTGCTACATTAGTTTCTTCTGAGTCTAGTCAGTGTGAGTCACTCAATGTTGACTTCATTCTGAGTGAACTCATCAACCAAATTTCTTATTCTGCAAAACTAAAAATGGGCCAGTCGCCATCCCTGGCACGACTGCCTTCCTCTGGGGCTAAAAGCTCAGTAACAACGGCTTTATGGAAAATGGGGGTTCTGAGTGCCTAGCCTCTGGACACTCAGCGGCCTTCTGGGGAAACTCCCGACACTTGGCTAAAAGACAGCCTGCCCTTGGCAGTGGAGCTCCAGATCCCGGTTCCTTGGAAACATGTTCTAAAGAGCTGACATCGGTAACTAGAAGTAGGTTGATTTTCGAGGGTATCAGTCAGGAGGCAGTTGGTGACCACATAGGCCAGCCCACAATAAGCTCATTGCTATCTGAAGCTTCCTCAAAGCAACTGGACCAACCTCCCTATGATGAGAAAAGGCTCTCCCTGGAGAGAGAGTGGAGTGTTGCCACAGGGCTGGCCTCCGTCTGAGTGCGGGAAGGCCATGCCAGAGGGGCTGGTGGCAATGACAGGCTCATGGCGCGGGGCGCTCTCTGCTCTGAGGAGCCCCTGGGGGCACAGAGAAGGTGCAGCCCCCTCCCCAAGGCCCCAAACCCTGGCCAGATCTCCTGTCAGTGACAAGAACCCGGCCCTCAGCCTGTGGGGAGGGAAGCCCTTCTGCAGCCAGGGGAGGCGGGCATGGTTCATGACTGCACCACCATGTGGCCCTGCTGTGGCCGCTGCTGGGGCCTGGAGGGCTGCCCTGACCGTGGGGGGGCAGGCGGGCCCAGGACAGGGTGGCTGGGATCACTGCCTCGTCTGGAGCCCTGAGAGGGGTCTGAGAGCACAGCAGCTCCACGGAAATGCTTGGGCCTCCTACCTGGTTTCCAGTGATTTCTGCGGTAGTGGGGGTGGCCCCGCCGTGGGAGAGCTGCCTCTTGGAGACACCTGCATGGGAACCAGAAGGGTCACTGGAAAGAACAGTCACTGCCTGGAGACCGGCCACCATCCTTTCCCCTTGTTTGGACAATTTCTCCTGGGGAGGTTCCTCTCCCGCCCTGGGTACAGCCACAGGGGCTACAACAACACTGGTGCCTTGCTTTTCTAAGATGCCAACAAGCAAGATATATTGAAAGCCATGGCCAACTTGCCTCTCCTTCTAGGGCCCAAGCTCTCATCCTTGCAGTAGAGTCCTGACAAGTTAGTCCTGACACCCGAATCCCTGCGCCCTGCCCTTTCTGAGCTTGGTTCTGAGCTTTTCCTTTCATTCAGTGAGCCACTGTGTACCCTTTCTAAAGCATTCCTTGTTGTAACTTAGCCAGAGTGGATTTCTGCTTGCAGTGAGCAACACTGTAATTCATACAGTCAATCAACCAACAGGAGCAGCATCCACTGCCTGACAGGCCATCAGGGAGGTGGGTAAGTTAATTAGGATGAAAGATCAATGCAACATATCCTATAATATATTAATAGTATGGGAACAGAATGGACCCTTCTCATTGGTGGGAAGGTCAGGGAGGCTTCAGAAGGGAGAAACTTAAGCTGAATCTTGAGAGATGAGAATGGGCTTAGCAAGGTCAAAAAGCAAGGATCTCACAGGTGGAATGCAACGCAAGCTAATGGTGGTAGAGAAGGATGCAATTTAATGTCTTCACTGACTCTAAGGGCTGTCTTTCTTTAGAGCCCGGTATCTTCCTGGTCTACTTAGAAAGAACTCTGGCATTATAGTATGTAGTGTTGTTAAAAGCCTGGGCTTTTGAGTTCAAGTCCAAGGATCTGCTACCTACTTGCTGTGTGACCTAGAGCAGAGTACTTACCCTCTCTGAGCCTCAGCTGCAGCACAATAAAAGAAGAATCCCCGGTGGGGTGTCATGAGGCAAAAATGAGGTGAGTCATGTACAATGCTAATCACATGGATATTGGATATCAGCTACTGCCACTATTGCCAGCAATCTGGGGTGGTTGCTCTGACTACCTAACTGGGCCACCAGGTGACACATTTGCCCCTCCCTTAATTAATCTGCAGATATCAGTCTGATATCGCTATCTTGTGCAAATGAAGCCTTCAGATTTGTTGAAGAAAATGGTCTTGAAGAGCTGAACAACCATATAACACTATTGATGATAGTCTTCATTTGGAACTTGAAAAGCAGGTATCCAGGGCTAGATCATCTCAAAAGAGTACATTTGAGCATAACCTGTGATAGTTTCCTAACCACAAACATTTCTTAATTTAGAGACTAGATACAGTGTAGCATAGAGGAGCCTGGTGGGCTGCAGTCCATGGGGTCGCTGAGTCTGACACATGGAACTTGAAAAGCAGGTATCCAGGGCTAGATCATCTCAAAAGAGTACATTTGAGCATAACCTGTGATAGTTTCCTAACCACAAACATTTCTTAATTTAGAGACTAGATACAGTGTAGCATAGAGGAGCCTGGTGGGCTGCAGTCCATGGGGTCGCTGAGTCTGACACAACTGAGCAACTTCACTTTCACCTTTCGCTTTCATGCATTGGAGAAGGAAATGGCAACCCACTCCAGTGTTCTTGCCTGGAGAATCCCAGGGACGGGGGAGCCTGGTGGGCTGCCGTCTCTGGGGTCGCACAGAGTTGGACACGACTAAAGCAACTTAGCAGCAGCAGCAGCAGCTGGACTAACACCTTCCTCAGGTGACTGTCCTGGAGTTTTAAGAACCTTTTAAATTCTGGACTGAAGTCCCTCTTCTATCTGAGATCTGTAACTACAAGTTTATTTGCCCAGTGTATCTAGACCAAGTCCAGAGACAGCCATAGAACTGGACCAAATTTTAAACAAGAGAAAAGGAAATCTGTATGCTGGCTACAGGGAAGAGAGGTTGTCTGTGAAATAGGAATGTATCACTTCAAAAGTTCATTATCCCTCCAAATGTGCAAGATGCATTCATTCATTAAAGAAATACTTGTTGAATCCAACTGAGTATCAGGCATCACTACAGATCCTGGAGAGGCAGTGGTAAATAAAAATACCCCTTTGGTCTATGCTCATATTCCAGAGAGTAAAGGCAAAAATAAACAAGGAAACCAATTGAAAAAGAAAAGTTGGGGCTTCCCTGGTGGCTCCCAGGTGGTGAAGAATCCGCCTGCCAATGCAGGAGACGAGGGTTCTATCCCTCGTCTGGGAAGACTGCACATGCCACGGAGCAACGAAGCCTGGGCTTCACAACCCCTGAGCCCGTGCTCTAGAGCCCGGGAGCCGCAACTGCTGACACCCATGCGCTCCAGAGCCTGTGCCCCGCGATGAAAGAAGCCCGCACACCACAGCTGGAGAGCAGCCCACACTGGCTGCAACTAGAGAAAAGCCCTCACAGCAACGAAGACCCTGAACAGCCAAAACAAAGTTCAGAAGAGAGAAAAGAAAATGCCTATCCTCCGAAGTCTAGTGTCCACTCTGCTGTTCTCCCCAACAGGAACACAGGCCTGTGCCCTGGCTCCTTCCACCCTCAGTGTCTCCCCAGAGCCTCTGGGGTGACTCCACTGCTTTAATTTTTTTACCTGTCAAGATTTATACCTGGCAGGTTCCCGATTAGATCCTCCCCCAGGTTCAGGGCAAGCTCCCGGGGCCTGCAGAAACCCCACAACGTTAATGGAAACACAGTACCTCTGATTTAAATAGGTCTTCGGGGCCTTTATTTGCAGTGTTCCAGTTCCTGAAGCCTCCGTCCAGTTCTTCCTCATTGATGGAGAGAGTTCTTTCTGAAGGCCCTGGAAGCATTAATGCAGATCATTACCACCACAGGGCTTGTTTAGAAACCTGTAATTGTACCACAAAATTCTAACACCTTCTCTCCTTCATTAAGAGGGACAAAGAAAAACATTAATGGACATTAAAAGTGTGATTCAGAATATTCATTGGAGCATCTGAGCAAGGGCTTCCAGGAGGCCGTTTCAAGGTCAAAGGTCATGCTGGGGGAAACAAGAGAAGTCCCCAGCCCCCAATTACCCCTCTCCAATCTTCTCATTCCTTGGCCACAGGCATTCAGGCCCTGACCTAACCCAAGATCCAAAAGGATTAGAGGAAATTAGCCTGTGACATGTGTGCAGGGCTGGCAGTGGCCCTGGGTGACAGTCAGTCAGCCACAACCCAAACTAGGGGTTGGCTTTTCCCCAAGAGGCAGCAGCAGCTCAGCCTGAATGAGAGGTTCCTGAGCACCCCCATAGCAGCCCTCTCCTGTGAAACAGCTGCTTCCTCGGGATCTGTGATGGGAGCCTGGTCAACAGCATGACCAACAAGGCAGGCAATCGGGCATCTGCCCCAGGGTGCCCACACAACACGGATGCTGCCTGAGTACTCCATTCAGTCTGGGCAGCAAGTATGAAACACAAACAGCTCTCCCTGCCCCGTGACTTCCTATGGGAACCCAAGCACCCAGAAACTCAAAGAAGGCTCCCCAAGTGTCCTGGCAACTGCTAGGGATGCTTTTAGATTCTCCAGGAGGTGGGTAGGCTCTAATTCCCAGTGAGGGTACTAAATTGCCTTCGGATCCAGGTTTGATTGCACTCACTGCCTCTAAGAAGTATGCCAGGGAGATGCATAGGTCCCCTGAGGGTGGGGATTCCCAATGGTTCAAGTTGAAGGCTTTCTTTTCTTGATGATCTGGATAGTTTAGTCCCTGGAAGTACTGAACTGTCTGCCATTTGACAAAATTTCTGGAAATCAAGAGCTGCCAGTTTCCCACCGTCCAGGGCAGTCTAACCAGCTCCATCTTCCCACAGAGCATTTTCCAAATGAAAATGAAGACTCTTCTGGCAGGACTGCCTGGCATTTAACACAGTAGAGATGGAATACCTTGGGGAGAAGATGGTAAGCTCCCCGCTGCTCTTACCTTGGGTTGCCATCACGATCTCATTCACCCTTCGGTACTGGTTTAACAGCCCGGTAAGCTCCTCTATCCGACGGTCCTGTCACAGGGCAAGACAGATTTCCATGTCAACAACAACACTGGCGCCCTAGGTGATTTCATTTGGGGCCCAGGCTATGTTCTGGGCACACAGAAAGGAAAAGCTGTGTGGAACCTCGGGAACACCTCAAAGGCAGACAGAGTGCCCAAGCCCTGGGTTCTCAGTGGTCGGCCCCCTCGGCTGCCGTAAACACTCCTGCCCTCCCTGAAGGCTATGAGTCCAACCTCTACTTATAAAACAACCCGTTTGACAGAGCCTTCGAATGGCTCACACGTTTGCTGAGGCAGGAAACGGTCTCCCTACCCTCCTGACGCAGCCATGAAACCTGCCTCCTGGTCCAAGCTCTGTCCTCGAGCTGCTGTTGCTTAGTCGCTCAGTCATGTCCGACTCTTTGCGACCCAGTGGGCTGTAGCCCTGCCGGGCTCCTTCTGTCCATGGGATTTCCCAGGCAAGAATACTAGAGACGGCTGCCACTTCCTTCCAACTCAGGGACTGAACCCGTGTCTCCTGCTTGGCAGGTGACATTCTTTACCACTGAGCCACATGGGAAGCCCATTGTCCTCTGAAGCTACATGCCAAAAAAAAAAAGACTAAAATAAAGCTATCGTATTTATCTCAATACCTTAGGAGTCTGAGATTCCTTACATAACAGAGGAAGTTCCCGGAGGGGATCAATTCTTCCCCAGCAAAGGCTGGGGACTTGGGTCGACACACAAATTTCAGAGTTAGATAAACGTGGGTATGACCCTGGCTCTGCTATCTGCTGCTACCTGACCTTGGGCAACACTACTCAAGCACTTTGAGTCTCGGTTTTCTGGTCTGTAAAATGCAGGGCTGTGATCCTTAGAGCTGACCTTTGTGCCAGATAGGTGCTCTGTAGTATGCAGGTGGCTATGTTATGATTGTGCAGGGATTCAACGTGAAGAACAAAGAAGGCTGACGGGTCTCTCGCCAGTTTTATGAAGGGTCTATCACCAGATCATGAACATGGGGGATTGGTGGATGGCTCTCAAGTTTTGTTAGGAGTCTGAGCAACAGCTATGACATAGGCAGTAACCTCAGTGTATTTTTTCCCCAAAACCAGCCTGAACAGACATGGCTTTATTCTGCCTTTGAGAGATTCCATTTAGGCAAAACTCCCAGGCATCAAAGTCAAAAGCAGGTAACTGAGCCGAGTCTCCAGGAAGCAGAGGCACAGATCTCCTGACACTTCCCTGAGTCAGTGTCCTAATGGACACAGCCCTGCCCAAAGTATCAGAGACCAGACGGGACCAAAGAGAACCAGGAAGGTCAGCAGGGACAGGACAGGGCGGCTCAATGGCCATCTTACCTTGTCTTCATTGGCAACAAGCAAAGTTTCCATCCCCATCTTCAGACGTTGAATTTCTTGGTCTAAAAGAATTTAAGTGTAGGAAGAATTATTTACATAAAATGGAGACAACTAGTTCTCCCTGCTAAGATGCTATAACTTTCTGTGTGAATAAACTACACATCACCCCTTACTTCTTCAAAGAGCCCGGGATGGTGTCTGGCACACAGTAAGTCTCATTAAATATTTGTTGGATAATTCAACAGATTAACCTGGTATTTTGTCTTCTCTTTGTAGACATTTTTTTGGGGGGAAACAAAATGTCATTTACTCAAGGGTGTAGTAGAAGAACCCCCAAACTTTCTACAGTTGATACCCCAGAAGAAAATTGACATTTATCCTTTATAACATGAGTAGGCAGGTACTTGGGCTGCTAACTAGTTTCAGAGAGAATCAAGAATCACACAGTCCCATGGATTACACAAGAGGAGAATTTAAAACAGGAAAAAAAAAGTCTCCAGCCAAATAGAGACAGGGAAAGAATGATTATGTGAAAAGAGCCAGGTACTTGACTCAATTAGGAAAGGCATAGTCAGAATTGACTAACAATGTTTAATTGGATCTATAAATATATTGAAACAAACTCTACAGTCAAGGAAAACAATCTTAGTTCATCATAAACCTACAGAATTTCCCTATGGGCCCAGGGGCCTTTGTCAGTCTGCGGTAGATGACAGTTGGCCTTCTCCCACTCTGGACCCAACAGAGACTCTTTGGAATTCTTCACAAACTAGTCTGGAGAGCCAGGTCAAAGACAAAGCCTAAATGGGCTGGGAGTCATCCCGCCAAATAGGTGGAGGTCTAGGAATTAGCTATTCCAAATTGTGAAAGATGATGCTGGGAAAGTGCTGCACTCAATATGCCAGCAAATTTGGAAAACTCAGCAGTGGCACAGGACTGGAAAAGGTCCGTTTTCATTCCAATCCCAAAGAAAGGCAATGCCAAAGAATGCTCAAACCACCGCACTATTGCACTCATCTCACACGCTAGTAAAGTAATGCTCAAAATTCTCCAAGACAAGCTTCAGCAATACGTGAACCGTGAACTTCCTGATGTTCAAGCTGGTTTTAGAAAAGGCAGAGGAACCAGAGATCAAATTGCCAACATCCGCTGGATCATGGAAAAAGCAAGAGAGTTTCAGAAAAACATCTATTTCTGCTTTATTGACTATGCCAAAGCCTTTGACTGTTTTTCCAGTGGTCATGTATGGATGTGAGAGTTGGACTGTGAAGAAAGCTGAGTGCTGAAGAATTGATGCTTTTGAACTGTGGTGTTGGAGAAGACTCTTGAGAGTCCCTTGGACTGCAAGGAGATCCAACCAGTCCATTCTAAAGGAGATCAGTCCTGGGTGTTCATTGGAAGGACTGATGCTGAAGCTGAAACTCCAGTACTTTAGCCACCTCATGCGAAGAGTTGACTCATTGGAAAAGACTCTGATGCTGGGAGGGATTAGGGGCAGGAGGAGAAGGGAACGACAGAGGATGAGATGGCTGGATGGCATCACCGACTCGATGGATATGAGTTTGAGTAAACTCCGGGAGTTGGTGATGGACAGGGAGGCCTGGCATGCTGCAATTCATGGGTCTCAAAGAATCGGACATGACTGAGCGACTAAACTGAACTGAGGAATTAGCACATAGTTTTTCCAAAACAAAGCCCCATACCCATCCCAAACTGGATCCTACAGAGAATAGGTATGTCAACGTAAGTAAAGTTCAGGAGACAAGGGGAAAAAAGTACGAATGGGCACCCCGTCTCCTCTGGATGCTTGCTATAGCCAACAAGAGCAGAAAGAATGGGTTGACAGACTTTGTGTAAATAGACGTAGGGATACATTTTTCAGAGGAAGGTGTAGAGTGCTGCTTGGTGTCTTAGGCTCTTGGTGGTTTGCGGAGTGAAGGGTGGTAAGCTCCAGATGAAGACTGCAAATCTTGATGCTTTGGGCAGGGCCTAACCAGAACAAGGCCCTAAAGATCAGCTCCAAGAGGTACCCGAGGCAGGGCCTGGGAAGTCTGGACTGTGGGGAGGCATAGGGTGCAGGGGGAAGCCTGCCTGATCTGAAATCATGGCCTGGGGAGTTCTCTATCCAAATTTAGCATCATAGAAAGTCTAGAGTATCTTAGGGGTCTGCACCCTCCACATTAGACCATGGGAGATAGATGACACACTCAATGGCTGGTGAAGACACTGAGAAAGGCTGATGGAGGGATAAGCATATGTGTCACTATTTCCTTCTCCAGCCTCCCCACCCCAGCCAGGGATCCAAGCTAAGTGGTGCTGAGGCCTGGAGGAGACTCAGTAGTGGAGCCAGTTCACAGGGCCACATGACCTCCTCCAGCAACACTCTGCAGCCTGAGGACAAGAGGAGAAGCTGGAAGGTGTGTAATCATTTTGTATGCAAGGCAAATAGCTGCAAACATTAAATACATATTAATAAGAATATTTGAGGATTGAGCCTCTCTTTTTAATCAGCAAGACTTGAACTCCCTAGGGACTATTCACTATCCTTTCATTTATTCAAAAAATATCCCTTGGCAGCTATGGACTGAATGCTGTGTGAGGCTCTGTGGATATGCTCTCAGGTAAGACAGTCACAGGCCCTGCCACCCAGGAAAGACGACAGTCTATTCAAAGGGACTTTAAAAAACACAGCACCGGTTACAGTAAATGCTATGAAAGAAACAACAGGCATGATGATTCTGAGAAAAGTAGGGGCACCTAGGTGAGGTAGGATGGCCAGGTTAGGTCTTTCCGAGAGGTAACACTTAAGTTGAGATCCAAAGGATGAGAAATGACGGATTTGTTTCGTCTCTCAGGCCCCTGAGTGTGCGTCAGGCGGGGAGCCACTGCATGACCAAATGAATTGCTAAAGCCTCTTCTGTGGTGACGACCCAAAGCCAAGTCCTTGCGCTGACGGGGAAGAGCAAACGCTCCAGAGGCAGAGGCCCAGACAGCTCCAGTGGAGACGGCGCACGTGAGCAAAGCCTCCAGAGGCGAGGCCTCGAACAGGGAGAGTTCACGGCCATGGCTCAACAAGAGAGCTGGGCTTTATAGACCCGCCTGTGCACACACGAACACACACACACGTACGTGCGCACCACGTGCCTCCTCACACAGCTGTTCACATACCCAGAGACTCACAAGCCCACTTATAAGAATGAGAACCCAGGCCGAGGGGCGACTGCACTCTGTCACGGCCGAGCGGTTACCTTTCTCTGCGTGGTCACTGTGCAGAGCTGCTGACCTGGAGAGCTGGCTGTGCAGACGCTCAATTTCTGCATCCTTCAGGGCCACCTGCTCTTGCAGCTGGGCTACCTCAGCCTGGAAGAGAAAAAGGCACCCGACCAGCTCAGAGGGACCACCAGACCATAACAAAGCGCTTCCAGTCAGAGTCCAGGGCCCACAGGTCCTAGGACCCGTTAGGAAGTTAACAGGTCAGAGCTAAGTAGGAAGAGGCGAGCAGTGAGAGGTGTTTACTGCCCTGCCCACAAGGTGGCGCTCTGGGGAATAAACGTGCTCTTCCTGGCCATTCTGGACACTGGCCCTCCCCTCACCTCTCCACCTCCCCACCCTGCTCTGACCATCCTAGCTGCTCTTTCTCCTGCTTCCTCCTCCCCGACTGGACTGGACTCTTTCCCTCCCCTGCCTTCTGTAGTCCACACACCACTGAGGCCTGAGGAGATGCGTGTAATCGGAGGGCTACTCTTGGTCCAAAGACGAATACTCTTTCTGGACATGGTCTTCTTCCTCCCAAGATACTCCTGCGACAGCATGTATATACACCACTGTAACAAGTACGTGCATCTTTCGTTTTTCCATTTCGTTTTTACAGGAAATACAGTGGAAAGCAAATCACCACGAGTAGATAATGAGTGAGCCGAGAGTTCCCTCCCTCAAACTCTCCCACCCTGAATGCACAGCCACTGCCTCAGCCCAACCTCAGGCACCGATGCTCCTTTCCTCAAATGTAATTACATACAAGCACTCAGGTATGCTAAATGGACATACTTGTGTAAATCAAGCATGTGAGTACAACACAGGTGCGCACACACATTCACATATGCAGCTGCACTGGGTAGTACCCAAATGTCTCCCGAGTACAGCAGATTAAATTTCACACATAACAGGAGGTGAGGTTGTTCCTGGGGCTTCCCAGGTGGTTCAGTGGGTAAAGAATCCACCTGCAATGCAGGAGATGCAGGCAGACACAGCTTTAGTCCCCAGGTCAAGGAGATCCCCTGGAGGAGGACATGGCAACCCACTCCAATAATCTTGCCTGGAGAATCCCATGGACAGAGGAGCCTAGCAGTCTGCAGTCCATGGGTCACAAAGAGTCGAATACAACTGAGCATGCAGGCACACAGGAGGTTGTCCCTGCCTTTCATACTCAGGAGAAGATCAGAACTGGGTGGGTCCCATCCTAAGAGATACACTGGCTTTGGAGTCAAACAAACTTGGATTCTCTCATTTCCTAGTTGGGTAAGTGGTTTAGCTTTTCTGAGTCTTGGTTCATCTATGCTTCAGGAGCATAGCACTTAGCTCATGGGCTGCAGTGAGGAGTAAATATGACAATGGTTACAAACAACTGAGCCTCATGCTCGGTAGACAGTAAGTCCTCATCAGTGCTACTTCTGTTGCTGTTCTCATCCTATTCCTTCCCTTATGGATAGCTGGTTAGTTCTCTGAGCATCAAGCCAGACTAAGAAAGGGGTGAGAATGGACTCCCAGCCAGACAACAGCACACACAGCAACAGCTTCTCCTCTGAGCACCCCTCCCCCATGGCAGCCCAGGGGCGTCCCACCTTAATTCTGCAAGGTTATGGTATGGACTTGTCCTTTCATGAGGTCATCTTTGAACAACTCAAGTAACCAAATGAGCACTGACCTGTTGGTGGCTCTTCCACCAAACATTCCTGTGTTCAGTTTCAGGACACATGGACGGAGTGTCCACTTTCCATTGACTCCGTGCTCATTGCATTCTTACACCAACCCTCACTCAATCCTCACAGGAAACCAAGGGATGAAGAACTATCCCTGTACATCACTGGGGAGAAAGCAGGAGCAGTGAAGGATTCGACTGAGGATAGACAGATGACGGCTGCTCTTATGGGGCTAGGGCACCCAGAGCCTTCCTCCAAGGGTCTGGACAAACCTTAATGTCCCCTAATTGGGACCGTGTAAAAACAAAGAGGCAGCAAGGAGTGGCTTTCCTTACCCGAAGTCCCTGCACAGCACTGTCCCTCTGCCTGGCTTCCACCCACAGAGTATGGAGAGCTGAGGCCAGAGGTGCCAGACGGTTTGTGGAGGCTTGCAGTCAGGTGGCAGCTTCTCACAGCTAACTCGGGGCCCATGGGCTTATAATTAATGGTGACAGTGGCTTCAGAAAACCTTAGCGTTGTGTGCATGCGTGCTAAGTCTCTCCAGTAGTGTCCGACTCTGTGCGACCCTATGGACTGCAGCCCGCCAGGCTCCTCTGTCCGTGGGATTCTCCAGGCAAGAATACTGAAGTGGGTTGCCATGCCCTCCTCCAGGGGATCTTCCTGACCGAGGGATTGAACCTGCATCTCTTACGTCTCCTGCATTGGCAGGTGGGTTCTTTTATCACAAGCACCACCTGAGAAACCCCTTAGCCCTGGGACTCGATCCAAATGCCTCTCATTTCTATAGTGATAAATAAAAATATTAGCTCAGTCGTGTCCAACTCTTTGTGGCCCCATGGACTGTAGCCTGCCAGGTTCCTCTGTCCATGGAGTTCTCCAGTAATAATACTAGAGTGAGTAACCATTCTCTCCCTTCTCCAGGGGATCTTCCTGAACCAGGTATTGAACCTGGGGTCTCCTGCACTGCAGGCAGATTCTTTACTGTCCCATTTCTATAAGGGCCAGACTAATCTTGGAAGATAGTCTCCTAACTTTTCTTGCACCTTCTACACCCATTTCTCCCCTTCTTTGCAGATAGGATGAAGTCTAGTTTCTGCTAGGAATCCACATAGCTGATTCTTATCTGCAGGCCCCACAGTGGACACCAGTGATGTCCAGGGGCCTATCTATCAAGGCAGAGCCCAGGCTCTTCTCTCTGAGGCCTGCGTCCAGGTGAGGTAATTTATTTACAACTCTACAGACCAACTGGCTGAATGCCCCTTCCTGTATGCCAATTTTCACAGAATAGGCCAGAAATGACAGGTTCTCTCTTATGGTTAGAGAGGTGTCTGTTCCAAAGCTGGGAAGTCTACACCAGTGCAGAGGCCCTGCATCTGACCATCAGAAAAAGTATGGTACTTCCATGGCCACTGAGACTGGAGTTGTGTGGCAAGAGGTTTGGGACAAAGGCATGCAGACCGGTGCCAAGCAGAGACGGGGTGCTCCATCTCCCTTAATTAAACCCAGGGATCAGGCCCTTATAGCCACTGCACTGCTACATTTAGGGACCGAGAAGCTTTGCACAGAAAACTAAAGAACTTTAACAAACAACACAGGTTTCAATTGCAGGAGATTAGGATGACAGAATGACACAGACCCAGATCAAAACCTCACCTTGGCCACTCTGAGCCTGTTTCCTCAGCAGAAAAATGAAGATAATAAATCAACAGACCTCGCTGGGTTACTTTACGGCCCAAATGAGAAAACGTGTGCAAAGGCCTTGACACATCCTGGCACAAAGAGGGGTTCCAGACCTGGTGGTTATTAAATAACCCATAGTATCTCAAAGGTCTATGTGCCAAGGCAGAGCGCTTTGGTGATTTAAGAGCTACCTGGTTTTATAATAGAAGGCGGTGTGTATAACTTTAACGGTTTCACCAAGACAGGACTTGCTTGAGTGGATCATGGCGATGGGAGGTTCTGAGATTTTAGAGAAACAGTGCTCCTAGAACTGGGGACTGGGACACATAGAGCATACAAGGGACACTTAGATAAAGACAGAGCAGACTGTCCAGCGCTGCTGCTGAATAGCTATAAGATCTGGGGAAAGTTACCTAACTACTTGTGCCTCAGTTTCCTCATCAATAAAGTAGTTAAGAAAATTATTTACACTTATATATACATCAACATCACATTCAGAGTTTTTTTTTTTTAACAATATGGTATAAAATTGTGAATAAATTATCAACACCAAAAATTAACAGAGAGACCCCCATCCTCCAAAAAAAAGAGAAATGCCTGGAAAGAAATATTAATAGTGGTTAACTCCTGGGTGGTATATGGGTGATTTTTAAATTTTTGTGATTTAAAACTTATCTCTAATGATTATTGTTTTCATAATCATCTAAAGTTATTAAAAAAATAAAACAAATTATAAATTAGATGTTGGAAAAAAAAAAATTCCAAGATGAAAATGGGCTCCCCTGATAGCTCAGTTGGTAAAGAATGCTCCTGCAATGCAGGAGACCCCAGTTCGATCCCTAGGTTGGGAAGATCTGTTGGAGAAGGGATAGGCTACCCACTCTAGTATTCTTGGACTTCCCTTGTGGCTCAGCTGGTAAAGAATCCACCGGCAGTGCGGGAGACCTGGGTTCGATCCTGGGTTGGGAAGATCCCCTGGATAAGGGAAAGGCTACCCACTCCAGTATTCTGGCCTGGAGAATTCCATGGACTGTATAGCCCATGGGGTCGCCAAGACAGGACTGAGAGACTTTCACTTAGCAGTAAGATGAAAATGCCTACGGGACTACCTGGTGATGCCTGTGGGTGGCGCTGCAGAGCTCTTGGTGGAAAGGCAGGCGTGTGTGCACCCTAGGTAGCCCAGGCCAGTTCCTCAGGCAGGAAAGTTGCTTCGGGGTTTTAAGGTTTCCTTTCCTTAACTCCAGATCGTCCTTCCTGTGCCCCCAAGGAAGTCTAACTTTGTATTTTAATGTGAAATTTCCTATTGCTTAAGTGCAAGCTAATTCAAAGTTTTAAAATACAGTGTTCTGGCCAAGACAATAAATGTGTGGGCTGAATCCATTTCAACTAGTAGAGAAAATGAAAGAAGAAACAAAAGAGGGAAGAATAACACTTATTTTGCAAAAATAATATATCACTGGTATCCTTTAAACAGCAAGCTCTTCAGTTCAACAGAAATATGGTTTGGTTAAAAAAAAAAGTACATATTTTTAGGAATTGCTAAAAATAAAGCATGCCTCTTTTTAGAAACTGATTACTAAAGGGTCTGCTAAATTTAAAATAATATAGCCAAGATAATGTTGGCATTCATCTGCCCTAAAACTCATCACTCATAGCGCCTCGGCCTGGGGGTTGCTGTGGGACACAGAGACTTTGTGACTTCAGCAACTCATAATCTCGGGGGCTTTCTCCAGGGGAAGAGCCCTCCGGGATTAGATCCGTCTGCTTACACAATCTGCACACTGTTGCCTGTGCATACAATGGGGTCAATTCACATTTCTCAAGCTCAGGCTACTGCACACCCCAGGCTCAGACACAGACCCTCCCCACTGGGCTCAAACCTTTTTCATTAACAGTAGGACTGCCTCTTACCTTGGTGGCCTTCAGTTTCCATTCATACTGATTCCGTTCATTTTCCAACTCTTCCACCTTGATTTTAAGGTGCCGTAGCTCCTGCAGTAACTCCTAGACGAGTGAGCAAGACAGAGTTCTGATGGTTAAAGAGCAGGGTGTTGCCAGGATCTACAGCCCTGCATAAGCGCATGCACAGAGGATGACGCCAAGACGGGAGCACCATCAGGCTCCGCACTGCGCTGGCTCCGATCTTTAAAGATGCCCGGTCCTCGCCTCAGGAGGAGCTGTGTGCCCATTACAAAACAAAGGCCTGGAGCTTCAGACATAAGGAAGAGAAAATCTTTTCTTTTAGAACCTGTTCCCCTCCACCTTTCTAGCATGTGCATTCCCTGTAGGGGGTACCCAAACCATGCACACATGTGTAAAGGGCAGGAGAGGTAGGGTTTGGGAAGCAAGAGAAACAGAGATGCAAAAAACAAACACACACAAGGCAGCTCCTTATAGACAAAGGGACAGGAAGCGTGCTAAGTGGGAGCATCTTTGCGCCTGGGGAGTCGAGGAGCCTAAAGGGAGGGTCAGGGAGGAAGTGACAAGCCAGCAGGATAGAAAGCAAACACTGCAAGGACAAATGCTAAAGTGTGAAATGTAAAGGCTGGCCTGGCTGTTCTAGTTCAGAGGAGGGAGTTGGCTTGAAGAGAGGAGGAAGAGGGGAGGCGTCTAGGGAGAAGGCAGACAGGAAGCATGAAGGCAGACAGCCTGTTGGGCTGGAGCAGAGGATGGGCAGCTTTCAGGGGGAATCGAGGCCAGGAGATAAGGTGGGCCCTTACTCTAAAGGCTGTTGGATGAGAATATAAAGAATTCTGAAGCCATTCTTTAGATCATATTATAGGAAGCCACTGAAGGCTGCTGAGTGGGAAGGTGACATTTAAACAACTTGCCAATGGTGGAGCTGGAAATCAGGCCTGTTATCTTCTGACCCCAGGGCCCCTGCTTTCTACAGTACCCCTTCAGTAAAGACACCACTGAGCACCCTTGTCCCAAACCTAGGGTCCTTTAACAGACAAATGGCCCTGTTGACTGGTTTCATTCAGAAAAATTAGCATAAAAGTGATTACTTCCATAGACTTTCTGAACTCCAAACTCATGTAACTTTCCACTTAACATCTCCACATGGATGGCATCTGGGCCTCTTCCAACCGTCATGGCCCAAGTGGAACTCTCAGTTCCCCCTTTTAGATATCCCTGTCTCACTAAACGGCATCTCCATCCTGTGTCAGGAACCCAGGGTCCCTCCTTGGCATCTCCTTGGTCTTTCCCCCCGACATTCATAATCTACAGAGCCTTGTGAATTCTACCTTCATGGAAATTGCTGAGTCTCTTGTTTATCTCCACCTCTACTGTGGCTACTCTGATCCAGCAGTCAGTGCTGACAGCCTGGACAGTCTCCTGCTGGCTGGTCCTCTGTCGTCTTGCCCTTCTGGAATCCACTGGCCTCAAGGCATCCAGGGGAACAATACAACTGAAACACAAGTCTAATCCAGGCCTTCCCTGCTCTTCAAAGGTCATGAAATTTAACCCGTGACCAACGCAGCGGGGCCTGACGCTGCACCCTGCCTGCCTCTTATATTACTAGCTCTCTCCAGTTCTATTCCAGCCACACCCCTACTTGTTAGTTCCATCTGACTTGGGCCCTTGCACCTGCAGCTCCCTCAGTCTGCCAGATTAATCCTTGCCCATCCTTCAGACTGCCTTGCGCAAAGCTATCCCAACCACCGTACTTTCTCAGATCTCCCTTCTATACTTGTGTGATATCTGCATCATCTTTTACATCATTTGCAATTAAACATTTACCGGTGTGACTGCTAGTGGCTAGTTATCCTCCTATATTGTGAACTCCACGAGCCTTGCTAACCTCTGGCACATAGTCAAGTATGCATTATTTCTTGATGAATGAACACATGCAACTCAAGTCATCTTTTAACTGGCCTGGAGCTCTTTGCATTGTGAGACAATCCACTGGAAAGTGACATTGCTTCCACTTGAACTGTGTAGGTTTTACTAAGATTTTTTTTTTTTTTTAACTAAAAATCTTTACTAAGATTTTTTTTATAACTGAGGTGAACATTTGTTGCTGCCCTTAAAAAAAAATGTCTTCCAACCTAAGATTATTGCCTCCTTGATCTGCAACATTAGACTTTAAAGCCTGTTGTGACTTGTAGCAGACCCAAGATCATTTTCTGAGTAGCTGTGCTTAGGGGGACGCCAAGCCTGCTGATGGCAGAACCCAAAGTGCGCAGGTTACTGCTGAGGAGCTGTCATTATGGGGACACTGAGCAGGACCGTCTCCAGGCTTGTGACCTCTTGGGCCCAGCCTCTTCCTTCTCAGCTATTTGTTGCCCATCATGAGCTATTAACACTGGTGCCCACTCTCATTTCTCTCACAAGTCTTTCTGGGGTGACCCGCTCTCCATGGGGCCAGCACCTTGCAGAGCTCCCCTTTCCAAATCTGCACCTCATCTTGACTCTCATTTTGTTCCCCACCGAGCCCTGCACCCTCGCACCCAAGTCAGAGTAGAGATTTTCAACACGTCCCATAGTTGAGTATAACATCATGGCAAACTTCCTACAGACGAGGCCGTCGTGACCTTGACCTTCCTGGTCCTCTTTAGTAGGGAGCCTTGGAGGCACAGGATCATGGCTGTGCAGCTGCCATCACAAAACATTGATGACACCAGTATGAGGGGTCAAGTCCAGAATCCCAGTCAGATACACTCCACAGCCCCAGAGGTGGTGAGATCCCGCAAATGTGATCATGTGGGAGAATTTCCCCCAGAAGCTGAGATGATGACAGTTGTCAAACATATGGAAACTTGTGTTCTATTTTCTCACTGGGGATAAATCCCTTTAAATATACTTGAAAGGATTCTTTCATGATGCTATTTTTTTCTTAAATTAAAAAAAAAAAAAAAAAGAAATCACATGAGACGAAACTTCATTTAATCTCCCAGCCCAGGAGGAAGAGCTGGTGTTTGAGTCAGACCTGGAAAGGGAACTCCTGAAACTTCCTTTTATACCAATGCCCCATCATTCGGGGCACGTGACACACCTCATTCCCGGCCCTGAGGGAGATAAGTGCAGTCACCCGTCAGAGGGCTGGCCTCTCCTGCTCGGATCCTGCTGGGGCAGCGTCACAGAGCTCAGCTCACGTCCCTCAAGGGGGAGTCCCAAGCTCTGCCCAGAGGTGACTGCAGATCCATGTTAAGCTAGCGCACACGGTTCTGGTTAGGAGACACCCCGGTCCCTCCGCCATGAGACGCCCCACACACACATGCTCCCATATACTTAAGTGTGGTGCCTACAGGTGACCCCTCCCCGTGGGCACAGTCCTGGCCGCAGGGCTGGGGCCGGGCTGCGCCGTCGCCGGCCGCCACCTCCTCAGGGAAGTCCCTACTGAGAGAGAGGCGCTCTTGCATCTGCCTGTGGATGTCCAGCTGCAGCCTACACATCTGCTCCTGCAGCTCACTGATCACATTCAGAACCGACTGTAGGAAGGAAGAGAGAGGAGAAAAAAGCACTCAGGGTCAGTCTGCACTCACACATGGAACTCTCTGGGAAAGAGAACAGAAGGACGGAAGTGTGCGGCGGGGCACCCGGGGAACACTGTCCACGACCACCTGCTTTCTTCACAGGAACCAAAAGATGCGGTGTTTTCCCTCACCTGCCCCATCCGCAGGCCTGTCTTGCAATTTGAACAACCCCCGCCAATGCCTTCGTGCCATACAGGGGCCATCATTACCTGTCTGGGTCCGAGACGCAGAGTCCAGCAACAGCAGAGATGGGCATATATGTGGACACACCCCTTCTACACACACCAACTCCCTCCCCAAACATACCAACACGTTAGTACCAGGGACATACAGCACACAACACGTTCACAGGTCCCCAACCCTAAGCACTCCCTCACGCCCAACACCACACCTGACTCCTCTGAAGCCTCAAGGACATTTTGGCCTTTTATGTCACCTCGGAAAAATACTGCAACTTTTAGAATTCATACGTACTTAGTTCTGAATCTCTTGGACTAGCAGCTCCACTGGGCTTTCCTTTATCTACTCCACAGACATTTAGTGGCATTCTTCAGGGACCCAAGGCCACAGTAAGCAGTGGCACTCATGGGAGAGTGAGGAGAAACACACAAATAAAAATCACAAATGGTTATAAGTGCTATGCCAGGAAGACAGCGGGGCTTTCAGAGAGTAGTAGTAATTCTGCCTGGGTTAGGTCAGAGATGGGACGAGTCTCAGTGATGTCAAGAAGGCACATTCCTGACCCCTCACCTGGGTGGGGGTAAAGGAGACGAGGAGTCGGGAACTGGGTGATATGGTAGATGACGGTACTGCTCACATCAACAAGATACCCGAGAGGCTGGGGAAGACTGTGGGCAGAGTGAAGCAGATGGCTGCCAATAGACCTAGACAGAGCCTAGGGTGGCCAGGGTGGCAGCCAATCACAGTGTTTGGCCCCTTTCTGCCCACCTTTACTGACGTTCTAAGCACCGTGCTGAGGGGTCTGCCCCCTGGTGCCTGCCCAGGCAGGCAAGGTTTCCATCCCCAATAGAAAGTGTGTTTTCTTAGAAAAGCTCCTCCCCCCTAACCTTGTCAGGTCCAGGTGGCAGCTGGGGCTGAGTGGACACCGGGCTTGGGCCCTACGCCAGCCGCTCCACTGGAACCCGGGGAGCTGCACTGCAGGCGCGGCTGTTGGGAGCAGGCGCCTGGCCTCCCGGCCACTCTGCCCTGGAGCTAGCTCACCTAAACGCCTGGAGAGGGCCCCACCCTGTCTTCGCCCTGAATCAGCGGCAGAAGGTGGGCCGCCCTTGGCTCAGCTGACTTTGGTAAACACTTGCGTGGTGCCTGGCACACAGGGGCCTTCGATAAATGGGAGTTCACTTTCCCCCAGTGCTTCTCCTTTTGCCACCAAGTACTTGACCCATTAAGGAACGAAGGAGACAAACTGGGAGAGCAATCAAAAACATCTCAAGGTCACGGGACATAGTGAAGGCCCACGTGAAATTGATTGCTGAGAACAAAAGCCCAGGCATGCTTCCCACACGGGCCACTCTTCCAGAACCTTTAGTCTCTCCTAATCACTGGCCCCGCCTGTCTTCAGACCTGTTCTTCTCTCGCTTATGTAAGTTTCAAGAACTTTGCTGCCCTCACTCTTCTCTTGTTCCCTTCATTGGTACCTCTCTCAAGAGAGGGGTCTAGACCCACTGACCCTGATTTTTATCACCTCATCCCCACCACCAGTCTCCAGGCAAATGAGCTGGAGCTCTGTCTCCACCACACAAGGCGGCAGTGCCCGCCTCCTGGTCAGATCCACACACGTGTTCTCTGTCCTCAAGCTGCGTGGCTCCCTCTTTTTACTCCTTACCTTCAGGAACTCTGAACTACTCAGGTTCTTCTGGCCTCTCTTTTACTCTTTTTCTGCCAACTTATCCATCACTCCAGCCTGTGGGTCTTCATGAATCCCAATGTCAACTGACTTGCTTAGTTTTTCTTTGACTTCCTGCCATCACAACTTCAAGGCCTTCTATTTCAGCATCCAAATGGACTGAAAATGCTCACCAGGCAGGAACACTAAGGGCAGATGACATGACCCTCTACAAAAAAAAAAAAATCTTCCTAGCAGGAATCTTAAGGCACTATTCATTATCATTTGGGTACCAATAAGATGCTTGCTCCTTGGAAGAAAAGTTATGACCAACCTAGACAGCTTATTAAAAAGCAGAGACATTACTTTGCCAACAAAGATCCATCTAGTCAAAGCTATGGTTTCTCCAGTAGTCATGTATGGATGTGAGAGTTGGACTATAAAGAAAGCTGAGCACTGAAGAATTGATGCTTTTGAACTGTGGTGTTGGAGCAGACTCTTGAGAGTCCCTTGGACTGCAAGGAGATCCAACCAGTCCATCCTAAAGGAAATAAGTACTGAATATTCATTGGAAGGATTGATGATGAAGGTGAAGCTCCAATACTTTGACCACCTGATGTGAAGAACTCATTTGAAAAGACCTCGATGCTGGGAAAGATTGAAAGTGGGAGAAGGGGACGACAGAGGATGAGATGGTTGGATGGCATCACGGACTCAATGGACATGAGTTTGAATAAGCTCCAGGAGTTGGTGATGGACAGGGAAGGCTGGTGTGCTGCAGTCCATGGGGTCTCAAAGAGTCAGACATGACTGAGCAACTGAACTGAAGTGAAAGTGAAGTCGTGTTCGACTCTTTGTGACCCCATGGACTGTAGTTCATCCTAAATTTCTATATCTTATCCCCAAGACTATCCCAAGCAGTGTTTCCACATGGGATGCTTCACTAAAGTGGGCATTTTCCAGGCC
This sequence comes from Cephalophus harveyi, assembly GCA_006410635.1. Taxonomy (NCBI): domain Eukaryota; kingdom Metazoa; phylum Chordata; class Mammalia; order Artiodactyla; family Bovidae; genus Cephalophus; species Cephalophus harveyi. The sequence goes on along the minus strand of SJYT01002560.1, from coordinate 170,439 downwards.
TGATGCTGCAAGATGTACTCTTGGCCAAACCAGTGAGGTCCAACAGACATGACTTGCTCTTGACAGACACAGACCCCTACTTTGTCTTCTAGCTTCTCACAAACCATCACAGGGTTGACTTCAAACTCAACAGACTGAATTTTGTAGAACCCTTCTTTGCCATTTTGAAAAAAGAGAAGGAGGAGAAAATGGTTACTTCCAGTTTTTCAGCAACTCACTGACTTCTCAGATTCCTTAAAATTCACTCACAGCAAGCACCTGTGCACCTGGGAGAAGCATCAGCGGAACCAAGCCCATTCTTTCTTTGACCTTCTCACTGAGCATGGAACTTTAAAGGGAAATCTCCCTATTGCCCTCGGCACTGTCCCTTTGAGTGGGGTTTGCCCTTCCAGATAACTGTTCATACAGGTGCACTTTTATTTGTCCTTTCGACCTTTTGAACAAGCCCCTTTGAAAACTAGTTTCTCTCAAGTTATCTCTAAGCTTCTCCTTTTTATTGGTATTATTTGTGAGGTTACACAGTCAGAAATAATTATATTTCTAAGTAGTTCAATATTTTTGAGTCATCTCTTCTTTGTCTGAACTTTCAAAGGTAAGCTTTACCAAAGTCTACAGGGCATGGCAGTCTATGGTGAGTTTCCCCTCCTCCACTGTCATGAATTGTCAAAATAACAATGGCTACTTGCTCCCAAGATATTCTTCACTTCTACTTCATAAACTAGTTTCTAGCTTTGCTTAGAAGCTAGAGTGGGAGTTTGCTTAGAGCCAGAGTGGGAGTTTTCCTGGTTTATCTACATTCAGGGCAGAAACTAAAAACAAGAGGGGTGGGGAAGAAGCAAAAACAAAAAGCAGCCTTTCAATACTTAGGTGTTTAGCTGGAGGAATCTTTTGAAAGTAAATGTGAGTCGCTCAGTCGTGTCCAACTCTTTGAAGCCCTGTGGACTGTAGCCCGCCAGGCTCCTCTATTCACGAGATTTCCCAAGCAAGAATGCTAGAGTGCATTGCCATTCCTTTCTCCAGGGAATCTTCCCATCCTAGAGACTGAATGTGGCTGTCCTGCACTGCAGGCAGATTCTTTACTGTCTGAGTCACTAGGGAAGCCTACAGGAGTCTTTTTAGGAACTCTCCAGATTGCAGCTCCCTCCCATTCCTGTCCTTTGTCTGCCTCCATCAGTCTGGGGATCTGGATCAGGAGTGCAACTATTTTCCTCCTCCGCTTCCTGTAACCACGTGGTGCACCCCAGCAATTCTGGAACACTCTCCTCTCAACCTCCTATCCATGTGGCAGCGCTGTTCTCCAGTATGTGCATCCTCAGGCCCGCCACTTCAATGCACTTTAAAAGCCTTTATTTTCAGAGCTGGCCCATTTCCTCTCTCAACAGGTCTGTCTCTCCCATACGGTGGAGCCTTTTGTAGCAGTGTTTCCATTCTCCGGCCTCATGTCACGAAGTCCAGGTGACATTTATGAGGTTCTAGTCACTACTCTGTAATCTCAGCTCATTTTATTTATTCCTCCTGCTTTGCTAACCATCAAACTTCTTTTTTTTTTAATGGTACTTTTCTGTGTGAGACTACTGGGCAGCTCCCATAATCAGTCTTTCCTATCCTGTCCTACCTGTTAAACTTGTTCACAGTTTTACTTAGCTGTTTTTCTCCCTCTTACTTCATGCTCAGTTTAGTACCATCCTGGCACTCTGACACATCAGGGTGGGAATACCACCTCCACATCTGTCAAAAGGTCAAATGCATGCACCCTTTGACCCTTCAATTTCACTTCAATATCTTCACACATTTACAAATTTATTCACAACAGCATTACTTATAAGAGCAAACACTTGGAAACAAATGTCCTCCCAAAAAGAGAGACATGGCTAAATGGGGTAGAGAGTGAAATAATATATAAATATAAATGAGGAAAGAAAAATTTTAATGTGCTCGATATGAAACGAACTCTGACTGCTCATTGAAAAAGAGAAAGATCTAAAGTAATGTGTATCTGTGCAAAAATGAGGAAGATAATTTATCCTCCTAAATTTGCTTATCCAAATATAGGATAACTCTGAAGGATACGAAACCAACTGACGACACTGGTGCCTGCCTGCTGGCCGGGGAACAGCCACGGAAGAAGAGATTTTGCTGCGTATACCTTTCTGAACTCTTATGAGCTGTTGGAGTATATTTCCTATACAAATAAAAATGAGTAAATAAAATACATAAAATAAAAACAAGAATAGTAAAACTCTAAGTCAGGCTAGTGCCTCTCGGAGCAAACACAATCATCCCAGCCTTTGCTCTGTACTCCAAGTCCATCATTCTGATTGCCCCAGTTCAGAAATCAGAACCCTTCCTTTCCAAAGTCCCACCCACAGGAAGAAAGTAAGCATGACAACAGCACCTGTGCTATAAGATATTCCATTTTCTGCCAGGAAATCCTAGAGACTGTTTCTGGTTCTCTCTGTGATTATTCCTGACCCATCGGGTGACTCCCATTTCCCAGCACACGCCGGGTCCCTGGTCCCCTTTTGGAAGGCTGCTCTGGTACTACACGCAGAAGGGGACGCAGCTGCAGGCTCCCTGCATACCCAGTGCTGGAAGCCAGATGCCCTTCTCCAAGGAAGCTCTCTCCAAGGGCCACGACTTTGTAGGGGCGCCACCCAGAGGTTTTCCTTTGTCTCTGGATCGCTTTCTTTCATGTCCCATCCTCCCAATTGTGGTATCTATCATTTTCGCATTGGTCACTTTTCCTATCATCCTACTTTTCAGGCATAAACCTAACAGACCCAAACATGGGTCCCCTGAAATGACCCAGAACTACCGCAAAAGGCTCAGAAGAAAAGGTCAGTAAACAGGAAACCCAGTATTCACCCACATCTCATAAGGGTCACCAGCGACTCCTGAGTGAGCTGGCTGTCAGGATTGTATTCGTTTAACAGGAAACCTACACCTCAAAGTCCTCGGGTTTATATATGAACATTTGTAATCACTTCCATACTGACTATAGGGCAGCAGGATACTGGCTTAGGATAAATCCTGAGCTACACAGAGAAAGTTTGTTCAGATCTGGCTACCTCAAAAGAAAAAAATAAAAGCTTGCCTCTTTCAAACTGTAAGCAATCAGGCCTTAGGCTAAGTACATTCACTAGAAAATCAGCAGCAGCATAGGATGAGAAGCAACATTCCCTCTAATCATGCTACCACGCCCTCAGTGACCTGAGCTGGCCCAACATCTCACACAAAACAAACACCTTCACGCACAGGACAAGAGTGCAGCTTAAGAGGCCCTCTGCATGGCTCTGAGCCTCAGACGCTCCCGAGAGTTACAGACAGTAGAGCTGGGTCTGAACATACCAGCAAAGATCCTGTTCAATTACAAAAATGAGAAAGTTGTTTCAGGTTAGGGGGCTGGTCACTGAATATCACAAGTTCAACGGCCTGAAAAATTCCTCCATGTGGAAGGAAACCTAATGCTCGTGTACTAGCAGCTGGGAAGGGCTGTTATCTGGTAGAACTGAGGCCAGGGGCTTAGGGCTTATGGTGCCCCATATATGAACAGCCTAATGGAAAACAAAAACTCAGCCTGAAAAATAATCCTTCAGAAAAGAAAAAATAAAGCAAACAGTAAAATGACTGCATTAGTGGTACTCAGCCTAGAAGTGGGGGCTCCCCTTCCTTCTCCAGAAAGGAGCTGAACTGATCCAGCTCAGTGCTAAAGCAGCATTCTGCTGCCATGAACTGACTCTAAGGCTCACACACCCATACGTGGGCCCATACCCACTACAGTGACTGGTTCAGAACAAAGCACTTGAGCCAAACTAGCCCAACGAGATGCAATCCTGGGGAACCTTTGAAAGAGAAAATCTCTCTCTGCAGAGGCCCCGATAGTAGGATCTAAGGCTACCTTTGGTCACCTTCGTCACACGTGGGAGAGCCTTCCTGAGAATAAGCTGGTGCACGCATGCTCATTCGTGACCGACTCTTTGCAACACCATGGACTGTAGCCCGCCAGGCTCCTCTGTCCACAGAATTTTCCAGGCAAGAATACTGGAGCAGGTTGCCATTTCCTTCTCCAGGGGATCTTCCTAAGCCAGGGATCTAACTGGCATCTCTTATGCCTCATGCACCACTGAGCCATCTGGGAAGTCAAGAACAAGGATGAAACAGAACCAAATGAGACATTAAACCTGATTTCTAACAACATGGTGAAGCCAACTGGATCTAGTGTGATCAGCTTTTAAAACCCTAGACTGTTCCAGTTGTGTGACTTAATAGTCCCCCCTCTCTTTCTTTTCCTTCCTTCTTTCCGTGGTTTTGGTCTCCATTTTTTAAGTCTTCCGCCCCCAAGCCCGAATGTATATCCACATGTGATCACACGTCTTGAAATATTGGTAAAAGAACTCTAAATCGGGAGAAAACTCAGTTGCTTCTCTCTGAACACTGAAGAAGTATAGTCTATTCAATTGACACTTCACACAGATAGGCTTTCAGTCTGTGTGAACTCTGCAGTAGGTCAATGATATAGCTAGGTCTACATTTCCATTTCCAGCACGTTCAACTATACATACACATAATGTCCTTCCGTCCTCAGAACAACTGAGCAAATCGTAAGTATTACTAATTTCCATTTCACAGAAGAAGAAACAGAGGTTTGGGGGTGGAGGTTCAATTACTTTTCTAAGATCACAGAGCTACGGAGTAGCTGAGCTTGAATTACAGCCAAGAGATCTGATTCAAGAGCGTGCACTCTTAATCCCCAGAAGATAGCGTCCTCAGCTTAATGGAGATAAATTTTCTTTTGGAAACTATACTTCTTACTAATGAGCATGTTCTCAAAAGCAACACAAGGAATATGCCCCACATATTAGCAGTGTCTCCATCGCCAGCGTTTACGCAGTGAACACAAATGTGCCAGGTTTCAGGGGACAATGATGTTTGTGCTTAATGGAAAGGAACAATGTCCATCTTTAGATTTTAGATATGCTTTAATGGAAGCAAGGATGCCAGATCATACGATACAGACTTAACTTTTGTTATTTTTTTTTTCTGATTTCATAAGACAATTACCCAGTTTACAGATAAAGAAATGGAAGTTCAGAGAGATTAAGTAGTTAACTTGCTGAAATTCATAGAGGTATTAATCAGTTAGGTCAGTTAATTGAGCCAAGGCATTTCTAAACCTAAAGGCTATTATTCTTCTTGTCACATCTCACAATGCCACATCTCACAATGCACAGTTTACAAATAGAGAGGCTTGTGGGTAGAGACACACAGAAGGTGGTTATATTAAGTTAAAGCAGACTGTTCTGAGCTCTGAGCCTAAACTTTATTCAAAACATTTATCCAAAAAAACAAAACCAAAAAACTATTTGGCATACTCCAATCAATGGCATATGAAGCCTGAGAAAACAAAACCAAAACAAGTCACAGGAAAACATTCTCTAAGAGAAAGCCTGTGTACAGGCTCACCCACAGGAGCCATCAGGAGAAAAGAAACAAAATCTAGGGGCTGCAACTGGGTCACTGAAATGCATATTAAAGGATGTCTCCAGACTCCATGAACAATGACAGTGGCTATCCTAGCATATGGTCATCTCTTGCAGAAGACCTCTTGTGTCCCTCTGAGTCTTGTCTGCTCCTTTCCATCCTTGCCAGCAGCCTGAGGTAGGATAAAGCCTAGAGCCAAAACGGGGTGGTTTGGCCACTGCTGAAATCTGCAGCCACAGCAAAACCTGATAACTTGGTATTAACAGATCACTGAATCTCTGATGCATAGATGTTTCTGGCACTCAGTGGCTGTCAGGCTTGGGGTTGACCAGATGTCCTGAGGCCACATTAGGATAGCTTCCCCTGATCTGAGTTTAGGATAGTATGGGTGGTTTATCGCACTCACCTCTGCTTTTTTCTGCTTCTCCTCCTGCTCCTTCTGTTCCTTCTCCATGCCCACCAGCTTGAGCTTCAGCTCAGACACTTCGGTCATCAGATTGAGCTTCTGGGTCTCAAGAGATGTACGACTTAGAAGCTCCTGCAGGCAAAAACAGATCTCAAAATCACAAACCTCCATGGCAGTAGGAACAAGTGTAACTCCATGCATAGCACGTAAGGCAGTCTCTACATTGTACCTTGAAACCGTTACATGTGAGTCACACTGGAACCGGCCTGGGTTGATGACGGGTCACTCAGGGATTGCACAGTCCCTGATGCTATCCTCTGTGCTCTGAGAGTCAGTGTGAGCTATGTTTCTCAAGAAAACACATTTGTCCATAGAAACCATTATTATTTCCAGGTTAGAGAAAAATAGATCGGTTGGCTCAGAGAACAAAATTTCTGCATGTCTATTTTTAAAGCAAAGGCAGCAGATTCTCTGCACCAAAACAAACAAACAAACAAAAAACAAGCTAATGTTAATGATATATGTTTCAAAACCAAAGTCTCCATTTCATCTCCTGGGCTTAGTTCAATATTCAGCCCAGTCTTCCACACATCTCACTGTAAGACCTCGCTGCAATGAATTTAGAAGGGAGCTAGGACATAAAGCAGATATTCAGTGATTATTTACGGAATGGTTATAGTATATAATCTTCTGTGATATGTATCTTTAGTCCTGCCAAGCCTAAAATAGTAGCAGACAACAACCTGCCATTAATGCATGCACTTAATAAGCATAAATAAGATGAAAAACAAAGGTGATAGGCGAAATACGTGCTTAGCACTACTAGGAATTATGAAGGATCTCAAAAGCCAGGCGGACTTCCCATAGTCCAGGGGTAACATTTCTCCATGGGCAAAAAGGCAATGTTCCACAAGATCCCAAATCCTGCCACCGACAGACACTGGACACACAAGTCCTGGCAAGGAGACTATGATACAGCCCTCAGAGGCCCTAGGAAGGTAACCACTGACGTGAGCATATGGAAAGGGCATCCTGCCATGGTCTGAACTTTCTGTGTCATCTTAAGCAACCTAACCTTAGTACAAGAATGGTGATATCAACAATCTGACCCTACAGCCACAAAGGTGTTCTGAACCGTCTTCAACTCATAAAACCAACCCACACAAGACACAGATTTTAACTTGGACAGGATGATTTCCTAGGCCAAAGACCGTTAGTATTACTGAAAGCCAGGCTACAAACCATCCATTTGCTAACCTGAGGGAGTAAGTATCTAGAACCCAAAGAATTCAGCAAAATGAGCTTTGCACTGGGCTGAGGAGGCCAGCTCTTCCTGAGCTAGCCAGATGTGAAGCTGGCTTACAGGGCAAAGGTGGGGCCGCTTGGTCATGAGGAGTTAGCCAGATAAGGGAGCCCGTGTTGAGAGCAGGGGTGGGTGGACACAGATTCACTGAGTACCTCCTCTGTGCTCAACACTGCTGGGTGCTTTACATATATTGTCTCAACAAACCCCCACCCAGGGACTAGGCAGTCACCATTATCATCCCTATTTCAAGATGAAGAAACGGGCCCAAGATTTGTTGGTCCTTTCATCTACTTGAGGCAGTCTGCAAATAAACAATTCAAGTTAAAAAATAAACTGTAAAAATTAAATCCGGTAAGGAAAGAAGATGAAGCCAGAGTGACTTCTGGCATAAAACTCAGACCCTAAAGTTCTATTCTTTATTGATGATCAATATTATCTATATTGATGCTTTTGAACTGGGGTGTTGGAGAAGACTCTTGAGAGTCCCTTGGATTGCAAGGAGATCCAACCAGTCCATCCTAAAGGAAATCAGTCTTGAATATTCATTGGAAGGACTGATGCTGAAGCTGAAACTCCAATACTTTGGCCACCTGATGCGAAGAGCTGACTCACTGGAAAAGATCCTGATGATGGGAAAGATTGAAGGCAGGAGGAGAAGGGGACGACAGCGGATGAGATGGTTGGATGGCATCACCATGACAGACATGAGTTTGAGTAAACTCTGGGAGTTGGTGATGGACAAGGATGCCTGGTGTGCTGCAGTCCATGGGGTTGCAAAGAGTCGGACATGACTGAGTGACTGAACTGAACTGAAAGTTCTATTCACAGCTAGAGATTAAGTACAATGTGTGTGAATTTCCCAGCCAACAGTGCAAAAGGAAAAATGGATGATTCTAGAACTCCAGATCCATAGGGTAATAAGAATTGCTTTGGAGTGCTGAGAACTGAGAAAATTTTCTTCCATGAGACTTCAATCATTTGTTTAACTATCAGATGCCAAGACCTAGGGACAGGAAAGTTAAAAACACAGCTCCTGTGGAGTCTTGAGTCTTTTAAGATAGTATTTATGCAGTCGTCTATTAACTAGCGGTCAAGATATAAGACAATATCTTGACCTAGATATTGACCCAATATACAATATCTTGACCCAATCCTACCAAGACAGGTGGGATTCAAAAAAGCTTCACAAGGCATCTCTCTTGAAGATAAGAATCTACTCTGCTTCCTTTATTGCCAGAATCCCTCTGGCTATTTTAACTGCCAGGTTGTAACTGGTCATGCCAATGTTAAAGTTGACAAAGATACTGTTCAAATTGGTTGCATTAAAGTTCCAATAGCATTCCAATTGATAATGCCAGTGTTCTGATTGGTCATATTAACCTTCCAAGTGGATATTTCAATTAGACACACCAAAGTCTTAATTAGAAACCTGGGGTTGCTTAATTTCACACAGTCTACTATTAGTAAAACTTCTACCTACTCTCTCCTAGTTTGCATTTATTAGCATGTGCTTCCCCCTTTCATTATCATCTCCCCAGTCTTTATCATTTATATTGAGAAGTACCATCCTAGTCCCTAAACTCAAAATCAGCCTTCGCCAGTCTTATCCCAGCCCAGCTCCACCTCCTCTTCTCCAGGCCCAGCACAGTCTCCAGCCATTGTTGTGTATGACAACCTCTATCCTAGTTATCATGTGTGTGCTTAGTCACTCAGTCATGTCCGACTCTTTGCAACCTCATGGACTGTAGCCCGCCAGGCTCCTCTATCCATGGGATTCTCCAAGCAAGAATACTGGAGTGGGTATCCATTCCTTTCTCCTGGAGATCTTCCCAACCCAGGGACTGAACCTGGGTCTCCTGCACTGCAGGCAGATTCTTTACCATCTAAGCTACTACTTGACCCTCATCTTGATCCAGAATGTATGTGTTTTGCTTCTAAAATCTTCAACTCTGAAATTCTCTCCTCTAGCCACAATATTCTGACCTTTCAACTAGCGCCTTTTACTTACTCAAAGCATCTTTAATTTCAACTTCTGTGGCTACTAGTTACTTAATAACTCCCTATTTTCCTAGTTTATCAACTTCCTTTATGCAGTATTTGCCTCCATAGCCACCGTATACCTTAAGGTTTGTCATTTCCATTGTGCCATTTCTGCACCAGAAAATTCTCCCTCCAACTCATTCTTGCCCCTAGCTCTGAAGTGTGTTTGCTTCACCAGTGCCCAGTCCGTGCCAAACCTCAAAGACTGTTGCCTATGTTTCCACTCCCCATGGCCTGAGAACTGCTGGTAAAAGTCACTTAATGATGCCAATTCATTTCCACACAAATTTACTCTATCTAATTACAGCTGATGTTCCAACACTGCCTGGCAAAACTTGTATTCATCTCTGGCTGGTTTCTTTCAGAGATTGTTCCAAATCTTTTCCATTCTCTTTGAGCTCTAAACCCCACCCTATTCCCCTCTTCTCCTCAAATAACCTCTCCTCGTATTTACTGAAGATTCTTAAAGATCATCTGATCAGTCATTGAACTTACATCCTTCTGTTTCAAAGTTTCCTGGAAGCCCTCATTTCTCTCTTTTGAATCATGTCCCAGAGAAAGCAAGCCCACAACTCCTTTCTGAGGCTAGCCTGACATGACTGAACACAACCATCAGAACCATCTCAAGCACTGTTCCTGAGTTTGACAGAAAAGAACAAAATTCTGTAAAGCAATTATCTTTCAATTAAAAAATAAATAACTTAAAAAAAAAAAAAAGAACTGCTCCCGAGCCCAGTAAGTTTTCAGGTTGCACAGTAAAAGCATATGTTAAAAGACATAGATTCCAGGGTTTTCTTCTGAATTGCTCCACTTGACCCACCTTCCTGTGGCTGAACAGTTCTCCACGCCATCCTCACTTAGCTTGAACGAAGACTCAGGTTACTCCCTGGTTAATCAGTAGCGTTGGGCTTTGTTCTGAGTCCTCGTCCTGTTTCTCCCTCTAGCTGGTGGAGCAGAGTGAAGCCGGCTCACAGGGACCTGGGCCCTCCCTCACCTCTGTACTGCCTTAGAGGAAGTTCCCACCAAATCTGGGCTACTCTAGGGTAGGGCCATTAATCATCCGATCTGACAGGCATTTAATCTCTCCCTCACCATCAGCTTCCATCCCTCAGGCTATAAACATGATCAAATTTCTGACATTTGAAAGAACTTTCTCTCTTGACCTCCTTCCCCTCCAGCGACCACCATCAGCTCCCTAGTGCTTGGACTGGGCAGGCATACACTGTGTGTGGTGTGAGTGCGAACACTGGCGCTCTCTCTCCCCACTCCCTTCTTCCCCTCACAGCCAAGCCCTGAGCAGAAAAATCTACTCCTGCTGCCTCTTCTTCATCTTCCTGTTACTTCTCAAGAAAACGTCTGCATGCCTGCAACTCAGCTTCTGCCTTCAGCGGGCAGAATACAGAAACCATCCTGGCTCCGGGGACCAATGCCCACACTTTAACTTCTCAGCTCTCAACTCACTGACTCACCCTGAATCCTCTCATCAGTGTAACCCCATCCTCCCTTTCCATTTCCCTGACCTTTCTTTTATCCTTTTTCCTGTCATTTGCTAGCTTCTTTTATCCTAGTTACCCTTTAAGAATAACAATCTTGGATCCTGAGCGCCCATCCCCAAGACTGGAGTGATTTCTGGGTCCAGCCTATTTGTCTAGAAGGTTTGGCACCTACTCAGACCCACAGGGTGGGATCCTGCTGGGATCTATCCCAATCACACAGCTACTATAATGGGTTGGGGGCGGGGGCAGTATGAGCAGGCAGAGGGCTGATGAGAGGCAACGGTTTCATAACGTCTGCTCTCCTGATCGTTTCAAGGCTGCCTGTATAAATGAGAGAAGGCAGGGGATAAACAGAGGGTGGTATGAGACGAGGGTGGTTTGTGTTTCTTACTATGAAGGGCCATGAAACTGGATAATGAAACTTTAGGAAGAAAACCAATGAATAAAATTATCACCCACCCCCCTCACTTCACCACTACCAGTAATCTCTTCCAGAAGGGCAAATACATCTCCTTTCTTGGAGATGAAAAAAAAAAGCTTCCCTCTCAGAACAAACGGTCATTTCCTTTCTCCAAAGCTCAGAGTCTGAGTGGGGCTGATAAAAAGAGCTTGCCTTTCAACTAGACTCTCCTTAAAGGGCCACATCTTGAAGCAATTACCTCCATCTTTAAGCGTGGAACCTGACCCAGGGAGTTACTGGCCAATGATGGAGGGCTGTAGCCAGACTGGCAACCTGAAACCAGAATGAAAGTATGGGCCATGGAAAGACTTGAAAGGAAAAATGTGTCCCTTTGCCCTTTGAGGTAAGAGGCCAAGGCCTTGCTGGGAAGTCTCTTTCAGAGAGAGGGGCTCGTATTCAAGCTGGATTTGACTGAGTCCCCACTAACTAAATCATCTCTCTGAACCTCAGTCCCTTTATCTGTAAAAAGGGGTAAAGCACCTACTTCACGTTATTGTCTGGAGATTCAACAGCAAATGAGATAAACCTGAGGAAAGCGGTTATCTGCCTCATGATCTCCCACGGAGAGTTTTGGGGAACAACTGGCAAATCCCTGTTTTCTTCACTCATGACTCAAGTGCCCTGTCTCCCTGGACAGATTTGTGTTTCCACAGGGGCACGTGCATAGCTCTGTTTAAAGTCCTTTCTGAGACAGAATACTTTCCTCAAGGTGCTCTTTAGGAATTTATGAACTGGGTGCTGATGACGCTTTGCTGTGTTCACACATCTGGGCACACTGGTCCCTCACTCAACTCAGGGGCTGGAGCTGAGCCTGGGTCCCTCACTCTCCTGGCCATTATGCGATGGTCCAGTTTTTACAAAACTGGAAGAACTGCACTACAGCTCTAAGAGGTGGGCAGAACAGAGTCCACACTGTCATCCTCAGTCTCTATAAATAAGAACATAGGTTCACTGACTTATCCAGATCAAGCTCCAGTGTTAAATCTGCAGAAAGTCATGTCTGAAGACTCCAAATCCCCTCCATTTGTCGTTCTCCACCTCTCACCTTCCCTGGTGGCTCAGGGGGTAGAGAATCTGCCTGCAATGCAGGAAACCTGGGTTTGATCCCTGGGTTAAATTTCATTTAAATTAGTTGCATGGCAACCCACTCCAGTATTCTTGCCTGGAGAATCCCCATGGACATGGGAGCCTCGTGGGCTACAGTCTGTGGGGTGGCAAAGAGTAGGACATGACTGAGTGACTAAGCATAGCACACACCTCACCTAAAAGGCAGCCAACACAAATGAGGTTACCTGATGCCTGGAGCTCCAGGTCAGGTAGGAGGACTGAAGTAGAGCCAGGGGGCCTTCCCAGGTTCCCCAAAGCTGGACTGTGTCTTCCAAGGAGCTCTGCAGCCTTTCCTCCTCCCACCTCGGATTCCTTATCCTTTCTTCTTCTTGGCACTAAACATGGCTTCTGTTCTTGACATTGATGCCATCTGCTGACGGCCAGTCTCTGGAAAGTACTCCCTTTGGCTGCCAGCTCTGTATGAAAGCTCTTCTCCACTGAACGCACTGGCCTCCTCCCTGAAATCATCACCCTCTGGAGAAGGGTCAGCAATCAGAGGCAGAGGAACCTCCCAGAGAACCCACGGAGGCCGCTCTAGAAAAAGTCACCAGGGACTTCATGACCTGCTTAAGGAACCAAGGGGCAAATCTCAGCCCTGTGGGCTCCATACTCAGACCAGTGAAAATAGACTCAGGCTGTGGCCCTTTGAAGACCCACTTGTACATTTCCTGGGAAATGTCTCTTCCTAATGGGGAAGGTTCCCTGGGGAATCTAGACATGCTCAGTGAGTCAGAGACCACACCAGAGTAGGTGTTACCACAGTCAGTCCTAAGGGGTATCTATGGATGCTCTGTTCCCACCCTATGTTCTGCAACAGACTACAGATAAGAAGTATCTTGCCCTCAAACGTATCCATAATCTACGTGTATCTCATGTAGCCCTGTCTCTGTGCTGATTCTGTTTGGTCCTCGTTCACTTGTCTATCCCTATAGGTCTTCATGCTCTCCCTTTCTGGAGGCCAGATGGTTAAGTGTGTAGAAGAAAACAGATGAGAGCTAAGAGATCAGTAGTCGTGTACAGATGTGAGAGTTGGACCATAAAGGAGGTTGAGTGCTGAAAAATTGATACTTTCAATTTGTGGTGCTGGAGAGGGTCCCTGGACAACAAGGAGATCAAATCAGTCAATCTTAAAGGAAATCAACCCTGAATATTCACTGGAAGGACTGATGCTGAAGCTGAAACTCCAATACTTTGGCCACCTGATGGGAAGAGCTGATTCATTGGAAAAGACCCTGATGCTAGGAAAGATTGAGAGCAGGAGAAGGGGATAACAGAGGATGAAATGGTTGGATGGCATCAGTGACTCAATGGACATGAGTTTGAGGAAACTCTGGGAGATAATAATAAAGGACAGGGAAGCCTGGCGTGCTGCAGTTCATGGGGTCATAAGGAAGTAGACACAACTTAGTGACTGAACAACAACAAAGAGATCAGCACTTAGGAGAGGGGGCAGGCCAAACCAGGCTGAGGGATCCTTGGCTCACAAGTCGGGTGTGAAACTAACTTCCTCCCTCTTGGGCTCCTGGAGGGAGGCGGACATTGGTCAGGAGAACAGTTGTGGGGAGAGGCAGCACAGTGGGGTTTGGAGCTCATGGATGCACAGGGTTTGGGTTACGTGGTTGAGTATGGGTTTCCTTAAGTCTACCCTGCCTCAACAGTGGTCTTCCAGCTGGCCCAAGGGGCCAAGTCTGGAATCAAGATCAGAGGTCCATAGGCCAGGTTTAGCCTGATGGTAAATATTGTGGGGTTCAAACTTTTTTCCTTTTTCCCATTGGTTGCCAATTTTTTTTTAACATATTATTGGGGATTTTTACAGACACTAATACCTGTTGCAGCTGATTTGTTATGTTAGTGAATAATATTGAAACACTCCAGTCAATAACATTCAGGTAACAAAAGACATATTAATATGTCTCTGGTCAGTAAGATGTTAAAATAGAAAGACCAATCTTTAAATCCTTATATGCGAATTCCCAGCTTCTTGTGAAAACTGGAATATCTAGCAATACTGGGCATCCATGAGCAGTCAGCTGCCACTTCAGACAGGACGTGTTTTGAACACGTCCTTTGAGGGCAGGGCTGCTAGGAACGCATTCCCAAGGCAAGTGGTGTCCATGTGCAATCAGCAGGCCCCATGTTCCTTCAGAGCTCCTGGGCCTTTAACAGGAGGCCAGGTTGGCTCAAGCAAGAATGGTCTCGAGGGCTGGCAGAAAGAGGCAATTGTTTGTGTCCATTTTCTGCCTCAAGGACATGAGTCATGCCTGCTTCTACCATGAGCCTGGGGCCCAGGATATCACAGTCAGATCAGGCAAGTCTCTGCCTGTCCCCAATTAAGAGGACACTTATGTACACACTCCAAGCTATAGATGGCATTACATCAGCACTATGGTGCAAGAATTAAGCATCTTTTCAAACAGCATCAAGTAGATTTCAGAGATGCGTTAGCACGTGCAGAACATTCAATGTGGGACTTAGAGCTGGCAACCCAACCATCTCCAGTTCAGGGACCACCAAGCCCAGCAAACACATGAGTGGGAGCATGAGGCCCCATAAGAACTGAACTCAGAATCCTCCAGGAGAGGAGTGCATTAGCACACTGCTTTCATTTTACCCTTGAAGGACTGAGAGAACATGGTCAAAGTTATAGGTGTAAAAACAACTTGGTTAAGTTCAGGAAGATCTTTCAACCCCAGAGGGAGCAAATAAGAGCTACTACCCTCTAAAGTCTACCAAGCCAAGACATCTACCTACGGTATGTGCAAACCACATGACTGCTACCTCACCCACAGCACAGAAGAAAGAAGATTTAGAACATAAACACGATTAAAGGGGTAGCTGAGCTTACATTTAAAAAGTCTGAAGTCCGAACTTCTCTGGTGGTCCAGTGGATAAGAATCTGCCTGCTAATGCAGGGAACAAGGGTTTGATCCCTGGTCTGGGAAGATTCCACATGTCACAGGGCAACTAAGTCTGTGCACCACAGCTACTGAGTCTGAGAGCCGAAACTACCAAGCCTGCACCCTAGAGCCTGTGCTGTGCAACAAGAGAAGCCGCCGCAACGAGAAGCCTGAGCACCACAACCAGTGAGTAGCCTCTGTTCACTGCAACCAGAGAAAGCCCTTGTGCACCAATGAAGACCCAGCACAGCCAAAAATGAAAAACAACAATTTTTTTTTTTAAGTCTAAAATCCAGTCTATGGGATAATGCTTAGGAGGACAAGACAACCTCCCTGAGGTGGGGCTGGGAGCCAACATCAAACTCCTTGGTACAGAGACTCAACAAGGAAGTAGAAACGTTGTCATGAGAGGGGTGGAGGGGGACCGTGGATGAGCAGAAGGGCAGTGGTCAGAGAGCTCAGGTACCACAATGGACCATTTTCTAACCTCCGATTATGTGATTGGTTACTCACCAGGCACGACTTTCCTGAAACATTAACCTTCTGCCATTTTTCTGACACGTTCCCTTCCACATGCAAGTTTTCCTGGACTACATCTAAGTTCTTTTTTTTTTTTACAGCATTCCGTCACCTTCCTCCCTGGTGCCCGTCTCAGAACTGCACCTTCTGCCTTCTTGAAAATATAATCTAGTGGGTTGTCCTATGCACTCCTGTGAAAATGCTTTTCTGCTATTTTTCCACCAGGCTATTTTTTTTTTCCCTGAGTCTTCAAAAGGAAGATTCAACTTTTAAAAATAAAAAGAACTCCTATTGTTATTCAGATTTCCAGGGAGCATGATGAGCAAGAGAAATGGCACACAATTTAAACAGAAAATCAAATGAAGCCACAAACATGGTAACTTATTAATCAGCAGTGAAAGGATAAACTAAAAACAGTTTCAGAGCTGTTGGAACTAGTTTCTACAAAGACATTTGCATAAAAATACTGATTTTTTTTTTAAGTTCCTCAAATGCACTCAAAGCTAAGAAATACCTGGGAAGTAAGACACCTATCCTGAGACCAGAGGTTATATTCAAAGCCTGTGTTCATTACTATTCTGTAGAGAAATAATTTGAATTTTATGCTGACCAATAAAAAAAAAGTTAGAACTTGGGGGAAAGGATTACAAGCAGTCTTCTAATTGAACCCACTCATTTTAAAAGGAGGACTTTCATTCTTTAAATAACTAGTGAGCACATTTTATGTGCCAGGTACTATACCAAGAGCTACAAAGTATACACACATAAACTTCAGTAATGGTTTATTTTTCAAAATAACTGAAATGCAAAAATAATGCAAGTTAAGGAAACCTATTAACTAGATATATCACATTAGTTCATAAAATACAATTTCTAATTAGCGTCTCAACAGATTCTGAAAACACTTCACAAAAATTCAACACCTCTTCCTAAAAACTGCTGCTCATTATTTACAATGGGGTCAGATTGTTCAGGAAGTCAATTAACTATAATATTTTTACCAAAAAAAAAAATCTCTAAGTGATAGTAAAGACAACAACAGCAACATTTAAAAATGGGAGGAAAAAAAACACTCCCTCTATGATGTTAAGCATAGAAAATCTGAGGACTAAATCACATCTCTGGTACAAATATGTTTTGTATATCATATGTACACATAGCAAAAAGGGCCAACGAGAATCAAGCAAACATTCAAGAGATGTTTTTGAATGGTAAAAGAGCAGCTAATTTTTTTTCATTTGATACATATTAAACTATATTAAAATATTATTTATGTAATAATGTGATCAATTTTATCAAAGAAAGGCACAGAGCAAGTAGGGGAAGAGTGAGGGTGGAAAGAGGCGCAAAATAAGCTAACTGACTTTCAAAAACCCCAGATGCCACTCATAGGGCAAAGGCGGTAGCAGGGCCGTGCCAGAACCGTGGGCTACTTGGTCACGAGGAGTTAGCCAACGCGTCCCATGGGGTTGGCGAGGTAAGATGAGGGGGAGCTCCCCACTAAACCAGGCCTGGAGAAAGTACCTTGGGGATCTGTGGAACCAGCCCGACAGGTTATTCCTCTCAGGCCTGCCCTTCCCCGCCCTCCCCCTCTGGTTTCACCTGCTGTGTAAACACCACAAGCTGGGCGTCCAACCGTCCCTGCAGGCCGGACTGGAAAGGAAGCAGGGAGCTCTTCAACCTGGACCCAGAAAGGGGCTCCCCCACATGAGCAGTGGCAGGACCCAAGGCCCTGGGCCTCACCCACCCGTACCTGTTGAAGCATCTCTTCGGCAGCATTGAGTTTCACCTGGTGCCCTTCCAGACACACTTCCAGGTCCCGAATCTTCTCTCCCTGGGCTTCCACTTGGTCTGTGAGGACACTCACCTGTCCCAAGAGATAAAGCACAGGTTGAGGATCAGGACTGGCTCCCACACACCACTGACTCTGGATGCAAGAAGAATGACCGTTCTTTTTGGCAGGTGGCAGGTGGTGGAAATGTCTCAGATGAAGGAAACCCAGGTTATTTTCTTACCTGGCCAGAAAGTCTCAGCCACCACCCTGACAAGGTCGGTCACATTTCCGGCTCTTGACAGACTCAGAGGGAAAATACCCAGTGGCCGCAAGAGTGGCCTCCAGGCTAGACTCTGGCTCCCTATGCTCCACAGGGCTCCCTCGGCTGGCTTGCCAGGGCTTCTGCCACTTCACGTGGAAGCACAATCCAAACTTCTGTGCAGACGAGCCAATGACCTTCCCCCTCTCATCAGGGTGTGAGGACCGCTCACCTATCAGGCAAGGCTTCTGAAGCAATTAAGGAATGTGGGACGTAAAGGGCATGTATTAGCACTGACAACACTTGGCTGCAGAGAGGTTTTTGCGCTTCACAGGCTAAAACATGACTCTAAGTCATAAATATATACAAGCCACACTGCATAGACAGTAGCAGGAAAACAACTGTCTTTCTGAAGAACAGTGAGACTGTCTATTGGAATTGACAAGTCATTTAAACTGTACCCGAAATACAGAGTGAGAGGATTTTCATAGCCTTCTCTATCAGCAAACAGCCTCAGGACCCTTCTCCTTGTTTGTTATTAAAAGGTGACTCAGAGCAGAAAGAGGAAGAAAGCGCAAGAGAAACCTCTGCCAAAATAAAGAAATCAAGTACTGGTAATGATAAACCGAAATCCTCTACAGCCTTGTTTTTAACCAATGGTTGACTCATCACTATTTACATATACATGATGGTAAATTATTTCTCAATCTGTAAAGGAAAGATAGCTGGAACATGAGCCTTAGTGTGAATTCCTTTATGAGTGTTTAGACAAACTTTATGAATTATAAGGCTCCCTTTTACAGAGGAACTAATCTTAATGAATATGGCTGCTTTAAGCCTTTCATTTTTATGTTCCTAAGTGATTAATGAATCAATGAAACATATTCCTGAAGCTGATGCATGGTGTGCTAACAATTCGATTATCATCCCAAAATGGGCGCCTTATCCTTGCTGCCTAACATGATCAGCAGTCTGGGCCTTTCCAACTACTTACTCTACTTTCAAAACAGTAGCATTCCAGGGGTGGCCTTTGCTCCTTGGGTCCCAGAGTTTCTGTTTGGGAAGGATATGCTGTGATTAATCTTACTGTGAAGACTGACACCTAAAGAGTCTGTACCCAACTGTGGGGTCATGCACTGGAGTACCCAGAAGAATAATGCATGGTCTCTGGCCCCCTATAGCTTATAGCCCAGCTAATCGTATGACTCAAGATACACAGGGCTACAAATACTCGGAACATGAATATTCAGTCTAAGCTAGTTACATTCCAATGAAGATATATTAATAAAAGTCTTTGGTTTTATTTGCTTTTAATTCTGGAGGCAACAAATTTTGTCCTGATTCCCCTTGTTCTTGTCCAGGTAAACTCAGGAGAACGTTCTGGACCAAGGGCTCCAATGAGTTGGGTCTGGCTGAGCTGCCTTGTGAATTAAGCAAGGCTCTCCCATGCTGGGGCTCATGTCCGTTCCATGGAGCCTCTAGAGACAGTGGTGAGCATGTAAGAGCAACTCTGACAGCCTGTCCACAAGCTCCTGGAGGAACAGAAACCACTACAATGGCCAGAAGGAACCTGACACCCTACAGTCCATGGGGTCACAAAGAGTTGGACATGACTTAGGGACTGAACAACAGCAATCCACTTTTGACTTTTCCTGTAAGCAGCTTCCCAACTATGCCAGAATTATTTTAATACGGATTATTCAAGAATTTGGGATTTTAAAACTATCAACGAGAGTACTTCTGTACTAAACCGGAGTCCTCTAAATTGCTGTGGTTGCTTAGTTGCCAAGTCGTGTCTGACTCTTTTGTAACCCTATGAACTGTAGCCCTCCAGGCTCCTCCTGGCCATGGGATCTCCCAGGCAAGAATACTGAATTGGATTACCATTTCCTTCCCAGGTCCTCTAAATAGGAATGTCTTGTTTCAGCCATGTAGGTTCCTGGTTCAATAGCTTGCAATGTCATTACTGTTTGCAGCAAAATTCCAAATTGGACACTTTTATTAGTCATGTCATCGGGATGGAGGCTAAAATTACACACCCCTCAAAACATCCGCACTCTACTGCTCTATATAATCTGTCCCTGCTACCTCTTTGAAGGCAGTTCCCCGGCTTCTTCATGGTCACCAGCTCCAGCCACACAGGCCCTTCCTATTCTTCCCACACACCAAGATCACTCCCACCTCAGGGTGTGCGCTGGATGGACCTCCTCCTCTGCTTGGAATGTGCTTCTCCCAGTCTCCATGGGGCTCCCTCCCCAGTGCCTTAGGTCTCCTCCTATCAGAGAGGTCTTCCCTGACTACACAGTTCTTTTCCTGCTTTATTTTCTTCCATGGTATTTATCATCACCGGAAACATTTTGTGAATTAGTGTATTGTACATACACACATACACACACACACATGCATGGAAGCTTGAGAACAAGGACTTTGTCTATATTCTTCACAGCTACCTCCCCAGCACCTAAAACCAGTGTCTACTGAGTTGTGGGCATGCATGTATTTTTTAATAAACAAATCAATGAAGTGAAGAAAAAAAAATCCTAGGATGCAAAATTGTGTAGTTGTATATTTGGCCTGAGCTTAATTTTTTAAAATAGCGGCAGGACAGGAGAAATAAAAAGACTGGAAGAAAAGGCCAACGTGTTGAATTCTTTTTGACGTCCCAAAGTTTCTAAAATAATCATATGTTCTATCAATACTTCCATTCATAAAATAAAGTGAAATGAATAAAGAAATAAGGGAAAATAGAAGGGAAAAAGCCAAACATACTGTAGCCTCTAAACACTAGTGCCAACTCTAGTGCTCTAAGCTCAGGCCCATAGTCTAGGGAGAGGCCCAGAATCCTACACTTGCCTCCTCCCTTCTGTTCCACTATCAGTCTTAACCACCACCCTCCAAGGTTTTTAGGAGCTGGGATTAGGATATTCGTCTTATTATTCTCCAAATCATCAGTCACAGTGTCTGATGTGTGAACAGCACTCAGCTTTTCAGAATGTGAAGCAAGTTTTCAGACCCAAAACTGTCTTTGACTCTTTGTTTCTGAAAAGTTTTGGAGTTCCTTTCTTCAAAGTAAAGATTCCTCCGGCAATGCGGGAGACCTGGGTTCTATCCCTGGGTTGGGAAGATCCCCTGGAGAAGGGAAAGGCTACCCACTGCAGTATTCTGGCCTGGAGAATTCCATGGACTATAGTCCATAGGGTTGCAAAGAGTCGGGCATGACTGAACGACTTTCACTTTTCTTCAAAGTAAGAGAGTCACCAAAGGCTTATTAACCCATGTTAACAGCTCCAGGGGGATTGGGCTCAAAGTGATCAGTTTGGTCAGATGAATTGAGACTTCAGATGAATTGAGACTGATCCTGTGAGCATCCATCCTGGGGCTTTAAAGAGGCTTTATTTTACTAGTGCCATGGGGACACATCTTATCTCCTTTGCAAGACTCCTGGAGGACAGGGCCCCGTTTAATCAGCCTGGTCACAGAGCTTCCAGTGCATAAAGGCAAGTACTCTCATAGTCTGTGATAAATAAATGAATCCTTTCACAGCCTCCCAAAGCCAAGGTCAGAGTTAAACTGTATCCCCAGTTACTTTCTGCTTTGTTTCAGGAAAAGTCTTTTGAGAAACATACACTCTGGGAACAGGAGATACCCCACTGAGAAAACCCTTAGTACTTCCCTCCCACTTAAAGCAGCTACTGCAATGCGGAAGTTGGAGGTAACAGAACAAAGTGATTCCCACCAGAAAGGACTCACCTGTAATATGAGGGACTCCTTATCTCCTTCTAGGCGTGCTAAGCGTTCCTGGTACGTTTCATTACCGGCAGCACTGTGGTGATTTACCTGGGACTAAAGGGAAAATGAAAAAAAAACACACACTTAAAAGGCTGACAAAACATCTTACCAACTTCCAAATGAAGTATGCAACTGGTGAGGACAGTTTCACTGATTATCTACGCAATACAACCCACCTCAACAGGAAACCACAAGATGTCGAAACCACTTCAACAAGGACCAGACCAGATGCCAGTGATAGGTGTGCCATGAAAGTTGGCAAAACCACCCCCTGGATGACCTCACCTTTGGCTAGAGAGGCTCTCATGCAACTCCAGACCCGGCGGTGCTTGACATGACTGGGCGTGTTGGGTCTGGTCTGGTTGGAGGCACAGCCTGCCAGCTGCACCAACAGCAATAAGGGTCTGCCTCTTTAAGGCTTCCCTGGTGGCTCAGAGGTTAAAGCGTCTGCCTCCAATCCGGGAGACCCGGGTTTGATCCCTGGGTCAGGAAGATCCCCTAGAGAAGGAAATTGTAACCCACTCCAGTATTCTTGCCTGGAGAATCCCATGGACGGAGAAGCCTGGTAGGCTACAGTCCATGGGGTCGCAAAGAGTCGGACACGACTGAGCAACTTCACCCTTCACCCCTTCTTTGAGGAGACCAGGGAGCTGATACCATTCACCAAGGAACAATATGGGAACAACTCTGGAACAGACCTCCTCTCCTGACTCTCCTGCCAGGGTTCTCCAAAGCTGAGGCACACCTTACAGCGTGGAGACCCATCCTGAACATTGCAGAGAGCATGAAGGATGAGGGATGTCAACTGCAAGGCTCTTCATCCACTCACATGTCCCCTTCCAGGAGTGGACAATCCCACCCCTCAAGAAGGGCTGTGGCAGCCAGGGTGGCGCATGGAGTTGCTGCAGTGCCAGAGATAAGAGAAAGCCAAGATGAAACGTCTCGAGAAGAACCCAAATGACAGCCAGAGGGATCTCCAGGGCCAAGCAGAAGGAAAACACGGGAAATACAAAGAAGCCAGAAACCATGGAAATCAAAGTGAGGGAGGTTTGATACAGCAGGAGAGAGGCAAAATCTTATAAAATGTCTTGAGCTAGAGACAGGAGCTGCAGTCACTTTCTGGGTTGTCTGCCCTGGTTGTAGGCAGGGAGGAGGGAGGTAGCTGCTAATGGAATTGAACTGGACCAGCATCTCCCACACACCCTTCCTCCACAGTGAATTTAAGGCCCAAATTAGAACCACATTCCAACCTTCAGAATGCACTTTCCAATCCTCTTTCATTAAGAAAAGACATCACCTTCCTGACCTTGTCCTGCTCCTTCCCCAGTGCACTGCCTAGGTGAGGGCAGGTGGCAGAGCCAGGCCTGGCTCTAAAATAGAAACAGGGGCCAGGAATTCTTTATTCAAGCCTCGGAGCGTCACTTGTGAGAGAAGGACCAGCTGTTTGTCGAAGGTGCAGTGGAGGGAGAGCCCAGGGGCCATTTCCCAGGGCGGCTGTGCCAGACACAGGCCAGACAGACTGGGCCCCCCTGCCATTCCACTGCCTCTTCCTCCAGCCCCTCTCCAGTCTGCATCTTGTTCATTGTTATAGACGCTCTTTCATATCATAAACAAAGGGCCTTGACAATCACCAAAGGCTTCTCTGTGTTGATAGCAGCTTATTATTATCCCATTAATCAATATTCCAGTCATCCCATGGTCAAACACTGACTAGAATCCAAAGATATAATTATAACCAACATTTTCTCAGAACCTAACGAGATAGGTCAATTGCTTCTATGTCCAAGAACTCACATGATGGCGATTTTCAGAGGAGAGAAAAAATGGAAAGGACCCAGGCATCCAAGTGAAGTTGTGCATGTCCAAACCCAGTGCCAAAGTCAGCACGTGCACAGGGCCACCCTGCACTGGCAGCTGCCACTTGTCCCACAGGAAGTGAAGGGAAGGCTCCTTCCACAAGACTCCAGTAATCTACCTCACCACCCGGGCCTCTGTCAGATGGAGTGGTGTGTTTATGCAGTAAAAGATCTACCCCCACAATTACCCAGAGAAGCAGCTAATTGACAAAAAAAAAAAAGTCAGGAAGTTGACATCGTAAGTTTAGTTAATACACAAACTGCATGCCACAGAGTCACAGAAGTAGATTAAAAAAGAAGATCTTAATCCACTCTAGCAGCCAATGGGAGAAGGGAAGCACGACTAACTTAAAAGATGCACAGATGAGTGAGAAATTCCAGGTGACTCTAGAAGCACAACCCTTCCTAAGGAAGGGAGAAACGTCCCTTCTTTTCACAGGGAGACTCTGTGTGGTGGGATAAACAATATTCATGGGGATAGCCTCACAGTAAACAGAGCCAAGCAGGAAACTCACTGCTCTCCTACGATGCTCTCTAACAGGTCAAAGGTTAGTCAATTCAAGGGCCAGAGACTGAAGCAATTCCATGGAAACTAATACAATGTGGTCCAAGCACTGTGCCCTAGACACAAAGCAGGCAGTAAGGCAGAGATCACCATGCACCAGGCACTGTTGAGACCACTTTACATATACTAATTCATTTAATCTTTCCCACAACTCTGCTAAAAGGGTGCTATTTTTATTCTAATTTTACACTGAAAGAAACTGCCATGCAAAGTATATGGACAAGGCACAAATGGATTATTTGTCTAAGTTACTACATACTAAATTAGTAAGCTCTGTTATGGCTTAATTGAGGAGAAGATCAGCATAAATTTTGTTTCATACATTGGGATTGTATGAAAGTTCACTTAAAGTATAGTATTTAAAAATGCTCTATGAACCTAAACATTCTTTAACAGAGAAGTGGATAAAAAAAAAAAAAAAAAAAACTACGGTTCACCCATATTATGTACAACTTGTAGCATCTTAACATATGAGGCAAGTGTTTACAAACCATCCTACAAATAAAAGACATACTGGATAATGAAAGTAGCAAGATTCAAAGAATCATACAGTGTGATACTAGAAATAGTACTATCCAGGGACTTTCCTGGTGGTCGGTGGCCCAGGTTCAATCTCTGGGCAGGGAATTAGATCCCACATGCTGCAACTAAGACCAGGTGCAGCCAAATAAAATAAATATTAAAAAAAAAATACTATCCAGTTCCATAAGTATTGATATATGTGTGAAAATAAATCAAGTGTCTGGAAGATTACAGAACAACCCTTAACAGTGCTCTCTTCTGGGGAAATTTCTGGGCTATGAATAGCTGAGACTGGGAGGTTTGGTCAAGATTGGTTTTTACTTTAACCACAATATTTGAGCTTTTTACAAAAATATATATACTCAAGTAGTTAAAATACATTTCAAAAGCTAGAAGCACTGTTTGAGAAACTAGAAGAGTAGTTCTGGGAGCTTTTTTCCTCCCCTAGCAGACTTGAGTGGCTTCCCAGGTGGCACAGTGGTAAAGAACCTACCTGCCAATGCAGGAGACCTAAGAACCACCGGTTCAATCCCTGGGTCAGGAAGTTCTCCTGAAGGAGGGAATGGCAACCCACTCCACTATTCTTGCCTGGAGAATCCCATGGACAGAGGAGCCTGGCGGGCTACAGTCCACAGGGTCTCAGAGCTGGACTCGAAGCGACTGAGGACACACACACAGCAGACTTGAGGGGCATGTCCTCTGCTGGCAGTCTGCCCGCGTAACTGCTGCTCATGGCAGAAAAGCCCTTCCCTCCCCAAGTCACCATTCTAGAGGAACAGGGCCTCTTCCTCTCATACAGTGTGCAAAAGTCACTGTTCTTCTCCAGCAAGTTTTTAAATGGTATTAAACAGCAGTGAGACAATGTCCCAGACAGAAGTCTGCTGTATTATTATCCTTTGCTTTTGGTAAAGTTCAAAGTCCTGTGTTTTCTCTTCCACATAAGGTTGACAGCTCTCAGAAAAACTGCACACAAGCCTTAACCAGGCACAGACCAGGATAAAACACCACTTCTACTTGAAGAACCTGGAAAGCATCAGAAAACAGGGCCAAGAAGATTACTTTAGAATCACCTTGTTGAATGCCAGCATTCATCAGCCAAAGGTGTGGATTTGAGCTTTAGTGAATAAATGTATTCTGTCTTCCAATAATTGAGCAATAAGTTCAGTCACTTGTTGGCATCATTCTTGGATTATAAAATATCAGTATCATCAGGGCATTAAAAAGCCAGATGGCTATGAAAATTATTGAAAAAATTAAAAAGACAGATTTGGGACACAACTCTGTTTTGCCTCACTTTAAGAAGAGCTTGCTTTGTGAGAGGGTACACCTGCTTCCTTAATTGTAACAGTGGCATTGCGGTAGAAGGTTTGGATCAATACTGAGATCATCAATCGGATCCCTGATTCCAAGATTTGGGAGTCTCTGAAAAGTCTGGTCCATATTCTCTATTAGGTAAATTGGTGGTGGAGCAGTTGCCCAGCTCTCCATGCATGAAGTCAGAGAGAGAACCATGTCAACATTCCACTGAGAAGGAGAAAATCACACTGAATTCTGAAGGAATCTAATAGAAAATGCTAAGTTTCTATTCCTCCCCACCTGGGACAACAAGTGATCTAAAGAGAGTTCTGTACAGTTCTACCCTATTAAGGATGCTCATCCCATTGATGAATATAATTTTTTTAAAAAAGAGTCATTGTTCAACGCATTGTTAGCCCCTAGGCTAGATCTATACAATGAAATTCTGATGTACTAAGGTGTAAGACACATATATTTGATCAAATCTTCTCCTCTTCTCTTTTGATGGTTATTTCTACAAATGCAACAGAGGGGAAAACTGAATCTTCTCATCCAAACTTTCCCATGACTAGAGCTATTCTTAAAACTACAATTCATGTTAGTTGCCTGAAATAATGTTTTGTGGCACCAAGAGATATCGTGAAGGCAAGGAGCCAGTGTATCCTGCGGAAGTGAAGTGTCAACCACAGATTGCCGCTGCCATTCCTCTTGCATCTCTTACTGAGGGATGCCACAGTGACATAATATACCCTCTCACATCATAGAAATGAATCAGCACAGGTGTTCTTGTGTGTATATTGTCAAGACTATTGAAGCCAAGCCACCTTTGCTTCTATCAAAGCTTTGCTATCAAGAAGCTGGGTGAAGTCTTGGATAAAGGAATCTATCCTGTAAAACCCAGATCTCTCCAAGGGAAATATAAAACACAACTCAGAAACACCACATCAAGGTCTTCCCCAGATGCTCAACATCACTAACAGAGAAATGCAAATCAAAATTGCGATGAGGACTTCCCTAGTGGTTCAGTGGTTAAGAATCTCCCTGCCAATGCAGGGGACATGGATTCGATTCCTGGTCTGGGAAGATCCCACATACCACAGGGCAACTAAGCTCGTGTGCCACGACTACTGAGTCCCATGCCCTCCACAAGTGAAGCTGCTGCAATGAGAAGTCCACACTGCAACTAGAGAGTAGCCCTTGCTCATTATAACTAGAGAAAACCTGGGCAGAGCAACAAAGACCCAGCATAGACTTAAATAAATAAATAAAAGTTAAAAAGAAAAAAACAATGAGGTACCACCTTACACAGGTCAGAATGACCATCCCAAAAAGTCTACAAATAATAAATGCTGGAGAGGGTGTGGAGAAAAAGAAATCCGCCAATTCTGCTGATAGGAGTGTAAATTGCTGCAGCCACTATGAAAAACAGTATGGAGGTTCCTCAAAACATTAAAAATGGAGGTACCGCATGATCCAGAAATCCCACTCCTGGGCATTTATCTGGAGAAAACTTTAATTCAAAAAGATATATGTACACCTAGCCAAGACATAGAAATGACTTAAATGTCCATCAACAGGTGAACAGATAAGATGTGACATATTCTTATAATGGAGTCTTAGCCATAAAAAGATCTAAATTATGCCATTTGCAGCAACATGGATGGACAGAGAGATTATCATGTTAAGCAAGTCAAAGACAACCATCATATAATATCACTTACTTATGGATCTAAAATATACAAATGAACTTATTTATAAAACATAAACAGACTCACTTTGGCCACCTGATGTGAAGAGCCAACTCATTGGAAAAGACCCTGATGCTGGGAAAGATTGAGGGCAGGAGGAGAAGGGGGTGACAGAGGATGAGATGGTTGGATGGCATCATCAACTCAATGAACACGAGTTTGAGTTCTGGGAGACAGTGAAGGACAGGGAGGCCTGGCGTGGCTGCAGTTCATGGGGTTGAAAAGAGTTAGACATGACTGAGCGACTGAACAGCAACAGACTCACAGACATAGAAACAAACTTATGGTTACCAAAGAGGAAGGGGGGCGGGAAGGGGTAAATTAGGAACTGGGGATTAGCATACACACACTAGTACATAAAACAATAAACAGCAAGATCCCACTGTATAGCACAGGAATCTATGTTCAAAATCTTGTAATAACTATAAAAGAATCTGAAAAAAGAATATCTGTATCTATATAACTTAATCACTTTGCTGTATAACAGAAACTAACACATTATACAATCAACTATACTTCAATTAAAAAAAAAAAAAGTATTTCCCAGGCCTTGAGAGTGATATTGGTGAGTCCTCAGGAACAGAGACAATACAGCATCTCGACTCCTACAGGCTGTGGCTCTCTTTCTGGAAGACCCAACATACTATTGATGCTGGGACTGGGCAGGCCTAATGTACAGCTCCAGCAGTCAACAGCCTATAGCGGGGTTATGTTCTAAGCCATCTCTAAATGGAAGAGAGCAGCTTCACGATGAGGAAGCAGGCATGTAGGGTGATCTATGGTTGGGGGTCATGGAGTTGAGCATGCTAGCTCATCAGCTTCAGTCATTAGGAGAGAAGTGGGAGGGTGGAGAGAGGACTGTATGGGCCCAGGAAGTATAGGACTGACCACCAAGATTCCAGCATGAACAGAGTCTCTACAGAAAGGGCATTTGGGGCTACACAAAGCTTAATCTGAGTCCTGCCCCCTACCTCTTCCATTGGTCAGTGAATAAGGGGTTTACCATTAGTTAAGTTCCTCATGCCAAGAGCTGGATATTAGCAGACTTGAGAAATAACACAGGTTTTCCATATCTTGGGGGTATTGCATTTTTATTAGGGATGAGTTATTTAAGTTATCAGAGGATATTTAAGAAAGTGAAAGAAAGAAAGAAAGTGAAGTCGTTCGGTCGTGTCCAACTCTTTGCGGCCCCGTGGACACCAGGCTCCTCTATCCATGGTATTTTCTAGGCAAGAGTACTGGAGTGGGTTGCCATTTCCATCTCCAGGGAACTTCCCAACCCAGGGATCAAACCCAGGTCTCCCACACTGTAGACAGCCGCTTTACCATTGAGGATATTTAAGATGCCCCCCCAAACCCTCATCATTAGTTGTTTCCTGTTTCCCTCTTGCTTTTGTGCTGAGAGAAAACAAGAGGCTGGGATCATTAACTTCACTGTAACTATTTGGCACAAGTGAGGGCTGCCGTCTTCTTGGAGATTGTCTCACCTTTCCCAGCCTCTGATGCGAAGCCTGGATGGTTGAGTCCTTCCTCTGAATTTTTAAACTGAGGAACAGATAATGGTAGCAGTTGTGCTAGAAGGTTCTGAGGTTGTCAGTGGCCATGTCTTTTTCCACATGGAGGAAGTTGGTCTGTGACATGAGTCAGCTATGAAGCCAGCATTCATGGAAACACAAATGAAAGCCAAGGAAGAGATTGGTGGCATTCTCACCCTGGTTCTTGCTGTCCAAAGACAATGATATAACCCTGCCCTTCCTGTTGGTCTCCTGTTGGTCCCCTGTGGGCCTAGAGTGGCTCAAACCAAGTTTCAATTACATGCAACCAAAGTCCTGGCTAAAGCATTTGTCTCAAATGGTGATCAGTCCAGTAAGTGAAATTTACTCCGGTGGAAACACACTTACTAGAAAGTACTCCCGTTACTTGGATATAGTACTGAATTACAAAGGAATTCTGCCTACTGTTTCCTGAATTGGTTGAACTGGCAATTGTTAAGAAAGAACTGTCAGTTCGGAGCCAACTATAGTTAAAACCAGGACTATCATCAAGGGCTAACAGGGATCTGCTTTGTGGCACAGGGTGTGTCTGTGTGGGATGCGTGGGGATGAAAGAGGCACCCATTCTCCTTCGTGTGTGAAACAGGTGACTTTACGCCCACTACCTGTTTGCCTCCATTCTTACTTCTCCAGTAGAGCAAGGTTAAGAAGGGAATAATACAAGATGCATTAGGCCCA
The DNA here is from genome assembly GCA_006410635.1 of Cephalophus harveyi. Classification (NCBI taxonomy): domain Eukaryota; kingdom Metazoa; phylum Chordata; class Mammalia; order Artiodactyla; family Bovidae; genus Cephalophus; species Cephalophus harveyi. Next base: position 140,687 of record SJYT01002560.1, on the reverse strand, counting down.
TGGGCATCAACTAGATGTGTGTGGAGGAGAGATGAAATAAAGAAAAATAAGTTAAAGCACAACAAAAATGAACAGGAATCTAAAGTAGGGCTAAAAGACATAGGGTGGATGGGAAATGAATAAGTAAAGGGCAATAAGACTACAAAAACAGGGACTTTCTTGGTGGTTCAGTGGTTAAGAATCAGCCTTCCAATGTAGGGGACATGGGTTCGATCCCTGGTCGGGAAACAAAGATCCCACGTGCTGAGGAGCAACTACTAAGCCTGCACACTGCAGAACCCATGTGCTGCAACTAGAAAAGCCCACGCACCACCACAAAGACCCAGCACAGCCAAAAAAAAAAAAAGAACATAAAATACCAAACAACATGATTAAGAAGTTATGTTGAAAGAATAACATGCTCTATATAGCTGTACAAATGCCAGGTCTGAAAGCAGCGGCTTCCATGCTCCACCTTTTACTCATCTGGACTTCAAGGCAGGGTGGTCCTGGGGGAGATTTTTGGGAGAAGGCTTCCATATTCATGTACAGAATTCCTACAGCCTCCTCCTCCAAAAGGCAGGACCTCCTGCACAGAGTGACAGCTGGGAATAATCAGGAGGCAGGGCTGCACTAACCATGCACAAGCTCAGGTAGGTCACCTCATCTCAAGCTTAAATAGAGGAAGTCATACCTCACAGAGGGAGCCAGAGGGTCAATTAGGTCATTAAACACAAAGTCGTGTGGGAATAAATGTGCACAGTGCTCTTTAGAGCAAGATGCTCTAATGCTTCCTCTGTGTAACATAAACAGTTTTTGAATGACCGTGGAAACATGGAACTCATTTAAATGGCTTTGTTTAAGCCAAAAGACCAAAACATAGTTAGACTCAGCTCATCCCTTGCACTGTCAGTTTTAATTAACTCATTCTTTTTGCGCAAGAGAACAAAAAAGGGCAACATTTCCCATAGACACCTATGAAGTATCTAAAGATCTGAACAACCCACCCACGGGAACAATAACCCAAATGCTCTGGGGCTGGAAAGAAACAAAGTGCCTAAGGAACAACATAGAACCCACTGTTAGCTAAGAGCTCTGGAATCATGCCTGTGGTGCCAACAGCTGAGAACATGCGCCAACAGCTGAGAACCTGTTCTTTCCATTGTCCCTGAAAACGTGCCCACGTTCAGAGTCATATCTACATGGCCACAGTCTTTCTTTGCTATGAGCATCCTACTACCGTACTATAAGTCCTCGGTGCTACATACATGCTTATGATCACCACAAAGAGAATTTCAATAGTTAATAATGGCCGATCATAATTACTTAACATTTTTCCTGTTCCAATCTGAAACTCAGGTCAATTAGTTAAACCTGAGTTTTCCAGCTGAACCCGCACCCAAGCCCCTGGCAGCCTCCTCAGAGTCATCACCCTCTGACTCTAGGGGCCAGTCAGATTCCCCAGTGCTTGCTCACTCTTGGCCTGGTCCCTCCATTGTACTGAGTAGCTTGGCCAAGCCATGGCCATATTAGGTCTCTGCAGAATTCTAGAGGGGCTGAGTGCCACAGATGCAGGCCATGAGGAATCCCCAGGAGCCTGACTCGTTCACAGGCTGGCTGGCCTCGGCCGGGAGGGTGCGCCTCTTCTGGGCTCTGGCACATCCGCCGGGGTGCTGAGTGAGGGCAGTTCGGCAGCATCCCCTTGGGGGCATGTCCTAGGGGTCCTCCTGTCAGCATGGCACCTCACTGAATACGAGGAAAGAGCTGGTTCCAGAACAGTCAAGCGGGGTGGAGGAGAGGTCACTGGGGGTGTCATTTGGTATGTGGGCATGGACTGTGGGAAAAGACTAAAGCAGTCAGCTCCCCAGTGAGACAGCTCCAGTCATGTTTCCAGGCTGCCTAGTCAAGGGCATCATATCAAATCCAGAAAATGCATCTCAAGGGAGCCATGGCTGCCAGGCCCAGGGAGATGTCAAAGTCACTAAGGCTATACTTCAAGCTTAGGACCACCACTCACATATCAAGCTTTTTAGAAACTTGGAAAATGCAGACCTTAAAAAATAAGGGTGAGAGGGCTTCCCTTGTCTAGTGGATAATAATCTGCCTTGCAACGCATGGGACACTGGTTCAATCCTTGGTCTGGAAAGATCCTACATGCCACGGGGCAACTAAGCCCATGTGCCACAACTACTGAATCTGTGCTCTGGAGCCTGGGAGCTGCAACTACAGAGCCCACGTGCCACAACTACTGAAGCCTGGGCACCCTAGAGCCTGTGCTCTGCAACGAGAGGCGCCACCACAATGAGAAGCCCGCGTACCACAACTGGAGAGTAGCTCTTGTTCACCTCAACTAGAGAAAGCCCATGCCTGCAGCAACGAAGGCCCAGTGCAGCCAAAAATAAATAAAAAAATAATAAAAGTACACATTAAAAAGGGGGAAACCAAAAAATTTAAAACTAAAAAGTAGATCATAAAAGCTACAATTCCTATTACATGGTTCAGGTGTAACAGGCAAGGAAGCCAAATGGAATGAGTGCAGGCAGGTGCTTGTAAAAAGGAAAGCCTCTCCTCAATATTTTGGTTAAGGAGTTTAAGGGCCTTCTGGCAGTTATTATAAAGCCACTTTTTCTAGATAAGGAACAACTAAGCCAATCCATTATCTTTGGCACAGAGCTTCTTTGAAATGCAGTATGAACAGAGCACAATCAAATCCTTAGCTACCAGGACTCTAACAGGAGAGACCTTATCCTGACTTTGACCTCCTTATGCCCTTGGTTGCAATTTTGTAAGAGGTGACTGAGGGTTGCTAGTGGCATCATCACTATCAAATATTTCACCATTAGGGAAGAGCAAAGCAAAGTTCACGAATAGCAACCAATGTTTATGCAATCATGTTTCATTCATTTATCTATTCAATGATTCAAATATTCCTGAACACCTATGAGGTGCCACACTCTGTGCTAGGCAGTCCCTGCCTTGAAAAAGCCCTGTAGTTGTACAGTTAGATGTCATAAGCCAGCAGGAGTGGCACAGGGGATGGACGAATCAATAATACCTTCAAGGGAGTGGACTGGATTTATAGTGGAGTCCTCACTTGAAAGACTGTCTTGAAAACAATGAAGGAATTCCCCCAGAAGAAAAGAGAACAGCACCTTTGGAAAGAGTCTTCCTGATACAGCTAGGCTATCTGTGAAACCATGACAATCGCCACCCTTCAGCTACTCTGGGTCTCCAAGAACACAGAAAACAAAGGATGTCTTGAAGACTGTCTGAAAGCTTTCCAACCAAGGAGCTGGTGTGATGTACACGAAGGCTTGTAATTGATAATCCTGGAAAGTAGAATGAGGAAGAGAGAGAAATGCATTTGATTAACCAAGATCTTGTTCCAAAATAATAGCTTTGCATGAGCTTACTCTCTGCTCAGTTCTCTTGATCACGTGGCTGGATGCATAGGGAACCTACAACACTTGACTGTACAAGTGGTATTTATAAGTGTGTTGGTATCTTGCAAAGGGATTATATTAACGCCAGGAGCAGAGTAAAAACAGGAGCCTCGTTGAGTAGTGCTCTTTGCTCATCTTGCCAACTCCAAACCTAATTCATGATTATTAAAAACACCTGTCAGAGACGGGCAGCATCAGGTATCAGGGTTGGGGATAGCAGGGGCACTGTGACTGTTTTAATGATTCACTTGGAATCATTAGAAGCAAACTTCCTGATGCTTCTTGGCTCTTCAGATAGAAGGTTCAGACAATCCAAGAATCAAACAGGCATGAAAGATCCATAGGTGGAAAATATGGGAGTAGGTAAAGGCCAAAGTATGGGGCTGGTCCTTTGGTCACAATAATTTTATTAGCCCTACAAGATGCCCAAATGGCAATGAATTCTAGGGGAAATGAATGAGAAGTGTTACTTGGGAACTAGAGGTGATAACATTACAGAAGAACTTTGAAAGCTTTCTTAGGGACAAAGCCAGTGTGAAGTGGGTTTGGGGGTAAGTAACCAGGAAGGAGTGCAGATGTGAGTTTTTGAAATGAATGAGAAGTGTTACTTGGGAACTAGAGGTGATAACATTACAGAAGAACTTTGAAAGCTTTCTTAGGGACAAAGCCAGTGTGAAGTGGGTTTGGGGGTAAGTAACCAGGAAGGAGTGCAGATGGTGAGTTTTTAGCCTGCTTTCGATTTCAAGATTCCCGATGGTGAAAGGAACGTTAAGTTCTATAAGGCAGCATAGAGAGAGAACATAGTCAGAGAAAGTTTTGTTTTTCTCTGAGAATTACAGAGGCATTTTCTGCCAAGGACAAGGAGTAAATAAATAGAAGAAACAATCAAAGAACAAGAGGATGTAGAACAGCTTTGGGTCAGGAGGACAGGATACCAGGATGGCCTTGGCAGAGAGAAGGGACTCCTGACCCATGAAATCAAAAGAAGCTAAAAAATAATGGTTGTGAACAGTTACATTTTGTGGTGAAGAGAAGGGAAGATGAGATACTCATCCATATGTGGCAAATTTCTTAGTAGGTGGTGACATCAAGTGAGGGGGGTCAAGATTGGGGACCGATGGAAAAGTATGAAAGAGCTGATACTGGGATGAGGTGGACAGAGAATGCAGGGAGGAGGCAAGCGATTACCCCCCCTGCCCCGCCCACCCACCACGTGCTGTTGCCAGCTCACAGAACTACCAGTGGCTGCCCTGCTCTGGAGAACCTGCAAGCTGCTCAGCAAATGACCCTGGCATGATACCACTTTGTTAAACCCTGCTGGGAAAGAGGCATGAAGCCCTCTTCAAACAGCTGGTACACAGGAGTCACAGGTGCTGGTGGTCAGAGATGGCAGAATTTGAGCTCCTAAATTATATTGGGGAATATGATGGGTAGGTATGCTGGGGGCATTGGCTAAAAATGGGATGTACCCTTGGGAAACTGAGGACAGCTAGAACAGGGGACATGCCTTTCCCTGGAGGAGGGCATGGCAACCCACTCCAGTAGTCTTGCCTGAAGAATCCCCATGGACAGAGGAACCTGGAGGGCTATAGTCCATGGGGTCACAAAGAGTTGGAAATGACTGAGGGACTAAGCACAGAAGAACCTTTGGGTAGCCATACTGACTGTCACCCTCCTTCTGGTCTGAAAATACCTCTGTCCAGAATCAAGGCTGGGCACATGACTCTGCAATAACCAGAGGCTGTCGGTTGTGGCCAAGGTGATCATCATCGTAACACCTATGAAGCATTTTCTAAGCACTTTACAGACATTGAATTACTTATCTATATTTTACAAACAAGAGAGCTGAATATCAGGGAGATTAATCAACTGTCCAAGGTCACACAGAGCTGAGATATGAACCCAAGGAGGTGGACGCAGAGATCTGTGCTCTTAGCCAATAGGAGCAGCTGTCACAGAAGCCGCTGCCTACTTCAACCTCAACTTCACTGCAGTCTGACTTGAGAGCAAGACAAGTCAATGTCTAGGGCCAGGATGTCTTTCCAGCTCTTCTGGCCCAAGTGGCCAGGCTACTGGATCAACCATTTGAGCACCAGATGACACAGAATAAAGTCTTACATTAACACTCTGACCTCATTCCACATTCTACTACAGAACCCAAGCCAATTGCATGGAGGAGTCATGGTGATTCCATTTTTGACATTTTTTTGGTGGGGGGATGGGGAGGGATGGTAGACAGGGTTATGACTTTAGTTTAGAATTCAGTTTCAACAGAGTTCTAGAAGCCAGCAGCACTATGAAGATGCTGACAAGTGCTGGTGTTTCTGTTCCTGGGGAAAAGTTCCTGCTCAGGGGGCAGTGGGTGAACCCCACAGACCCTGCTTCTAGCTATTTTAAGAGGCTCTTTCAGGATTGTGTGGGTTAGAGCCACTTGGATCTCAAAGCAGGGCAGGTGTGAACTGTTTGCGAGTCTGGCCAGTCAGGAACCAAACAGCTGAACAGTGGAAGCCCTCTGGATGCTCATGGCAGATTACCTTATCCCAGGGCTCTGCCTGTTGGGGAAGGAGCTGGAGGGCCAGCCCTGGTCAGCCTTCTCTCAGTAGCCATAGCCAAGCTGGCCAGAGCAGTAGCCACGGGGGCCTCTGGCTACTCACGGTGGGCCAGGTCCCAGCTGTATCCCATAGGGCTTTGGTTTGAGACCTTTGACCTAAAATGTGGAAAGGGGCCATAAGTGGAAGGAATGATGGCCTAAGATGCACTCCAAGGAGAGAAGAGAACATCCCATCTGCTCAAGATCTCCCTTCCTGGTTACGGCCAGTAGCAGTTAACTTTTATTGAATGTTCCCTCGTGCATGGTACTCTGCTAAGCATTTGACATGCATTATCTTACTTGACCCTCATAAAACCTGTATGTGGCAGGCACTTTTATCTTCCTTATTTTATAGATGCGGAAATCCAAGATTTGAGGTAATCTGCCTAAAATCACACAGCAAAGCCAAGAGCCCAACCTAGGCTTTACTTCAAACTGCATGTTCTTAACTAAAACAATATGTAGTATCCCATCCTCTAAAGGCCACAAGACAATGTATCTTTTCTCACAAATGCTTTCCTCTATCTCAGTGCATTCTTGGCCATAAACATCTCCCTTACAGCTTCCAAATTCAAAGACTGTCTTGCTCCGAGGCATCACCCTCTGGGACCGGTGCAAGAGCAAGTGTTCCTGCGCTCCTGCCAGGCCACAACTCATCCCGGTACCTATTCTGCCACAACTACCCCCTCTGCACAGGAATATGAAAGAGCGTGTTTTCACCTTCAAAAACCTGGGCGAAGGACTTCCCTGATGGCGCGGGGAATAGGAATCCACCGGCCAATGCAAGGGACGCAGGTTCAATCCCTGGTCTGGGAAGATTCCACGTGCCACAAAGCAACTAAGCTGCGTGCCACAACTACTGATGCCTGCACGCCTAGAGCCTGTGCGCCCCGAGAGATGCCACCACAGTGAGAAGCCCGAGAACCACAAGAGGAGTGGCCCCTACTCACTGCAACTAGAGAAAGCCCACGCAGCAACAAAAACAGCAACAAAGCAATGAAGACCCGGTGCAGTCAAACAGGAAAAAAAAAAACCTGGGCTAAGAGAAACCTGCTCTCTAAGCCACCGAGGCTTAAGAAAGCACGTGAGAAGCAGTGGGTGAGCCAGGCAAATGGAAAGTACTAGAGACTCGGGCTGGAGTCCAGTAGGTGCAGTACAGGGATGAGGTCAGCAAAGGACACAGAAGGCAGGGAGTATACCTGGGAGCTCCGGAGAGTAGATATAAAAGGCGAAACTGAAAGGTAAGTTGCTGCTGCTGCTGCTAAGTCGCTTCAGTCGTGTCCGACTCTGTGCGACCCCATAGACGGCAGCCCACCAGGCTCCCCCATCCCTGGGATTCTCCAGGCAAGAACACTGGAGTGAGTTGCCATTTCCTTCTCCAATGCATGAAAGTGAAAAGTGAAAGTGAAGTCGCTCAGTCATGTCCGACTCTTCACAACCCCATGGACTGCAGCCCACCAAGCTCCCCCATCCATGGGATTTTCAGGCAAGTGTACTGGAGTGGGGTGCCATAAGTTGAGGCCAGGTTTAAAAAGTGTCTTAAAGCCCACCAGGCAGAAAACTCTGAGCTTTCTCATTCAGACTAAGGGCAAGTCCTGGGCTTGTGATCAGGGTCACAGGATGAAAGAGGATTTTTTTTTTTTTTTTTTTAAGGGGATTTTAAAAAGAAGAATCTGACAGTAGTGTTTCAGGTAGAAAATAGGAAAGATAGCCATTATACTGCCTATGACATATCTAATATTTTGTGTTTTTAAAAAATTCTCCTTAAAACTAGAAGAAAAATATGTTTTGCTATGAGTCACCTACTCCCCGTCTCCTCACCTAGCATGTCCCTTCCTTCCACGGGAGCCAGAGCTGCCAACCTGGGCCTCAGGACAGAAAGAGCCTTCTTACTATAAGTTGAGGCCAGGTTTAAAAAGTGTCTTAAAGCCCACCAGGCAGAAAACTCTGAGCTTTCTCATTCAGACTAAGGGTAAGTCCTGGGCTTATGATCAGGGTCACAGGATGAAAGAGGATTTGTGTGTTTGTTTCTTTTTAAGGGGATTTTAAAAAGAAGAATCTGACAGTAGTGTTTCAGGTAGAAAATAGGAAAGATAGCAATTATACTGCCTATGACATATCTAATATTTTGTGCTTTTTTTTAAAATGCTCCTTAAAACTAGAAGAAAAATATGTTTTGCTATGAGTCACCTACGGGGAGTCTGAAGTCTCCTCACCTAGCACGTCCCTTCCTTCCACGGGAGCCAGAGGTGCCAACCTGGGCCTCAGGACAGAAAGAGCCTTCCTACATTGCCTCACATGCAGGATTCATTTCTCTGCAGACAGAACTTAATATCTATCCCAGGAGCTGGGACACTGTGTGATCCCAAGCACATCACAGCTCCTGGTCCCAAGACCTCCTGGTTAAAGAATATGCAGGATTCATTTCTCTGCAGACAGAACTTAATATCTATCCCAGGAGCTGGGACACTGTGTGATCCCAAGCACATCACAGCTCCTGGTCCCAAGACCTCCTGGTTAAAGAACTTCAGTTGGATACAGGACAATAAAGACAAAGTGATGGGAAGGGCACCTCTTATCTCCTCCAAAACCTCTTTAGTAAGGTTTTTACAATTCTTAAGACAATGATGTGAATCTTTGCTAAAATGTCTGGTCACCTTAGCACACTCTTTGGTGGCTGCAATGACCCCATTCCAAAGCTGGACAGAGGCTGAGCAGAAACAGAATTCCTGCTGGGTTCTAAACCCATAATTTTCTACATATTTGGTTGAAGAAATGAGGGTAGAGAACTGGACTGGGAGACGGAGAACAGGGTCGAAGATCAGGCTGCACCACTAATAGCCATGAGGTTCTTAGTCTCTTGGACTTTTTTAAATGAGGGGTTTGTACTAGTTGATCCCAACAAACCCTTGAGCTAATTTGGTTCATTTGCCTTGCTTTTCGCAGCACAGCTTACCATACACCACATCATAGCTAGA
>SJYT01002560.1:99801-131594 GCA_006410635.1 Cephalophus harveyi | reverse complement strand
TTTTTTTTTTTTTTTTTAAGGGGATTTTAAAAAGAAGAATCTGACAGTAGTGTTTCAGGTAGAAAATAGGAAAGATAGCCATTATACTGCCTATGACATATCTAATATTTTGTGTTTTTAAAAAATTCTCCTTAAAACTAGAAGAAAAATATGTTTTGCTATGAGTCACCTACTCCCCGTCTCCTCACCTAGCATGTCCCTTCCTTCCACGGGAGCCAGAGCTGCCAACCTGGGCCTCAGGACAGAAAGAGCCTTCTTACATTGCCTCACATGCAGGATTCATTTCTCTGCAGACAGAACTTAATATCTATCCCAGGAGCTGGGACACTGTGTGATCCCAAGCACATCACAGCTCCTGGTCCCAAGACCTCCTGGTTAAAGAACTTCAGTTGGATACAGGACAATAAAGACAAAGTGATGGGAAGGGCACCTCTTATCTCCTCCAAAACCTCTTTAGTAAGGTTTTTACAATTCTTAAGACAATGATGTGAATCTTTGCTAAAATGTCTGGTCACCTTAGCACACTCTTTGGTGGCTGCAGTGACCCCATTCCAAAGCTGGACAGAGGCTGAGCACAAACAGGATTCCTGCTGGGTTCTAAACCCATAATTTTCTACATATTTGGTTGAAGAAATGAGGGTAGAGAAGTGGACTGGGAGACGGAGAACAGGGTCGAAGATCAGGCTGCACCACTAATAGCCATGAGATTCTTAGTCTCTTGGACTTTTTTAAATGAGGGGTTTGTACTAGCTGATCCCAACAAACCCTTGAGCTAATTTGGTTCATTTGCCTTGCTTTTCGCAGCACAGCTTACCATACACCACATCATAGCTAGAATAATTTTCTTAAAATACAAATTATATTCCTCAACGTATCTCAGGCCACTTCCAAGCAGCAGGTCTCCCATTATGCAAACCCTGTCCCCCACAGCCTGCCCGCCGCCCTCCCTGTCCTGGGTGTTCCAGGACCCACCCACGTCTCCCTCCATCACTGAGTTCAGATACGTGTTCTTTACCCCATTTTTCATCAGACTTACTCCTACTCCTCCTTCACTTTTCAATGAAGTGTTACTTCCACAAAGAGGGTCCTGACCACTCTTTCTTAATCAGTAACAGTCCTTTAGGATAGCCATTTAACAGTTCCTCTTCTTGGCAGTATCTATCAACTTGTAAATTTCAAGCTTATTTCCTGGGGACTGTTTAACTGCAGTCTCCCAAACAATGTATGGAAGATCCACAAGAGCAGAGACTGGTTTTACTTTGTTGCTTACGATTGGCCACCCAGTACCCAGAACTAGGAAAGTATTTGCTGAGTGAGAGGTGCAGAGGATGCCCACAGAAGCCAGCAAACCTAGTGTTGGGGTGGGGGGGTCAGGGACCTTACAAGCCGGGCACTTCCTGTCCCTCCTGTTCTTCTACAATGTCAGATCTCTTATCTGTCAGCTGCTTTCGCCCTTCCTGCTTCTGGAAACATCCTGCCTCCATGTGAAAATTAATGGATACCCATCTTTGCCAGTTCAGTTGTTGTTTAGTCGCTAAGTTGTGCCCGACACTTCTGCGGCCCTATGGACTGTAGCCCACATCAGGCTCCTCTGTCCATGTGGTCTCCAGGCAAGGATACTGGAGTGGGCTGCCACTGCCAATTCAGAGATGGTGACAAAAAAAGCGAGAGCATGGTTTCTGTGAATGTGGATGCGACTCCAGCCCCCAACATTCGCCGACTGTCGCTCACCCCCAACACTGATGCTCACCCCCTAAAGAGTCGACAGGAACAACTTGAAACCCAAACCCCTGGCCTCTGGAAAACATGCAGAACTCCCGAGGGCCTCCCCCGGAAACGCGGCAGCTCTTTCGGCTGACAGCTGACTAATCTCCACGCTGGATAACTTCCGGGCAGGGGAGAAGCCCGGTAACTTGTGAACCCCGTGCGGCTGAAAGGCAGCGGCTCCCTCTCCGAGTCCTCACACCAAAAGGCGGCGGAGGCCTTTTTCTAGTCACGGTGTTTGGACCCTCCCAACTGTTCAAGTGCCAGAGTCAAAAATAAGGAACTTTCCTCACTTCATTGTTGCCTTTCTGCACAGAGGCTCATTCACTAGAATGTCAGAGGAGAAACAAAGACAGCTGACTGTTTTCTCCCCAAGTGTCTATAATTAGATTCTCATGGAGAACTTGGCGGCAACAGGGCTTCGCTGGACAAACACCTCCCCCCTCAACACACACACACACACACACACACACACACAGTGTCTCTCGCCTCACTCATCTCGATGGAGACCCACACAAAGCAGTCAGTCACTTACCCGCTTCAGCCACGCGAAATGCTTGTAAACATCAATGTCCCCATCCATGCTGGGCACCCATGTCAGCAGTTAGATTCCTTGGTTGAAAAAGCCCTCTTTCTGGCCAGATACCAAAGTCTCTCCTCTTTCTTGCCTCCGCCCCCTCCCCCTCAGGAACGTCAGGCCGTGTTCCGATTTCCCCACGTCCCTGGCCTGCGTCCTTCAGTCTTGCCCTGAGAGGTTTCAGAGACGCAGCAGCTCAGACCAGACCGTGCTGCTCGCGTATCCGCCCCCACAGACGCACACAGGCACCAGCTCTGGGACGCAGAGCCTGCAGAGTGAGGGAACCTAGCAAAAGGTGGGGGAGAAAGACAGACTTGGACAAGAGTTGTAAACACACACACACACACACACAGGAACATTCTTTTTGGTGATAATACCAGAGGCTGCCAGAGGGAAACAGTCCTGAAGAAAATTCCTCGTCTGGCTTCCCGCTTCTGGAGTGGCTGGAACTCATTAGGGAGAGACCCCGGTTTCCTGTCTCTGCTCCATTCTGCATTTACCCACAGGCTCCCAGCTGCTCTTGGTTTATCTGGGACTGGGGAGAGGACTAAAAATAAGTGCAACTCTGGGAGGACTGCTGGTTCCCACACACAGCCTGACCCCCACCCAGCAGCCCACGCCTACCCCTTCTCTTCCAGGTCAGCGGTGTTGGGCTGTGCCCTGAGGGAAGCTGAATGTTTCCAAAAAAGAACAGATTCAGAACCAGCTCCAGTTCGGCTTCTTGGCCCGGCTGGGGGTTTGCCATCCTGGGCACTGGCGGCACCAGCCAGTGTTGCCGCCTTCGAGAGCTCTGCTGCCAGCCGTCGCTCCGGGGCTCCCTGAGGCCGCATTCTGCACAGGGACAGGTGGGAAAGAGCGAGCCCCAGGCCTCCCAGGCTGCCTCGCTGGTGGTCCCCGCCCCAGACATGTGTCCGTGAGGTCTAGGGAGCGCTCCGGGTAGGAGCCCTGGGAAGGCAGCAGCCTGAAGAAACGGGGAACTGGGCCTGCCTTCCTACTGGCAGGTCCCATGCTGGCTTTCCAGGGTGGTCTCCCCAGCACTCCCCACATGCTGGCCCCCTCCTCTTCACATTCCCACCTCCTTTGAGAGCTCTCTTAAAAACAGCTTTTCTCCCTTGCCCAGCCCGCAACGTGTGGCCGTTGGCTCTGACTGGTTATGAAAGCGGTCTTTGATGTGGGTGCAAGGGAAACTGTGGTTACATGCAAGGGCTCTGAGCTCCGCTGCCATAAATGACTTGCAGACACACATCTTGTGACTGCGTGGGCCTTCCCGGCGCACCTTGGGAGTCAGCAGGGAGTTTCCTGGAGCTCCCAGCCTGTAAAGAAGGCATGCCGCTTATCATGGTATCTTCGCTGTCCACAACCCAGAAGCAGGGCCTGAGGACAAAGCAGAAAACACGCACAGTCCCCCGCAGGCTGGCCCCGTCCACAGAGAACACAGAGGCGGCAGGAGGAGGGCTCTGGCCAGCAGCTGGCACGAGGGAGAGGAGTAGATTCCTGGAGACACACCCAGATCAGAGGCCAGAAAGAAAAAGCAGGCTCAGCTGCCCATGCCCTGAGCTCTCAAGCCTTCTTCTGGCCTCTGGCCCAGTTCCAGAGTGCACTGCGGGCCCTACTCACCGAGGTCCCCTGACCTGGACTAGGGCAGGATGTGCTAGTCAAGATCCCTAAGGTTGCAGGGGTAGCTAGACCTTTTTCTTTTTTTTTTTCTCTGCCTAAAAACCTGGAAAAGTCTTCATTTTAGTCAATACACATTTGCCCAGCATCCAAAGCAACTGAAACCAACTTCCTGCTCTGGGCAAATGAAGAATTTCCAAGTGCCACGTAATAAAGGTATTTCTGGGGTGCTGGGGAGGAAGAAGCAAAGTCAATTTGAGGGTCTGTATAGGGAAAGGCCTGTACACCCTTGGAGAAAGACTGGTGTCCTTTGGAAGGTTCCAGTGTGAGAGGAGAAAAGAGGGGACTGGGCAGCAGTGTAGCTGCCTTCCACTGCACGTGGGCTGGCTCCCTGGTACCCATGCCCCTCCCCACATCACTGCCTGCCCTGTGGTGCTCAACCACACCTGTTCCCACTTCAGGCAGGAGGACACGTGTCTGAGCTCCGATTCACAGCTCTAGTTTCTACACCTAGCACAATTCTTAGCACACAGTAACAACTTTAGTGGTCTTTGAAAGAATGAGGCTCAAATGGTGAAACTGGCAAGATAAGCCTGAAACTACCTGGAGGGAATGAGTTTCCCAGAGGTAAAGATGCTTGACTCAGAGAGGAGAGAGGGTCAGCTTCATCTATTAGCTCAACTCATGTGTGATGAATTGGAGGTTGGGGGGCAGGAAAGGGAGAGAGAGGGGAAAGAGAAGAGGGAGGGGAGGAGGAAGGGAGGGGGAGGGAGGGGAAGAGAGGAATGGGAGGGGATAGGGAGAAGGGGAGCACAGGAGGGGAGGAGGGAACGGGAGGAGAGGAGACAGACAGGAGGCAGGAGGGGGAGAGAGAGGAGAGTAGGGCAGAGAGGAGGAGGGAGGAAATCCAGATAAATTGCAGCTAAATTCTTGACATATTTTTATGGTACCCTCAAGTAGTAATTCTTACCTCAGTTCTTTTTTGTTTTCCTTTGAAACCCTAAATTTTATATTGTAATTAACTCAATCCACAAATAGCACTCTAAAGGGCTAGGATCAAACCCAGAGCTGTGCCCCCTCACTCAGAAGCCCACCCAGCCAGGGGCTCCTCACAGTGAGTCACAGAGGGGCTTTGGGGAATCAGACAGGCTCTTGACTACATCCATAAAGTGTATACAAAGCACTACGAGTATGTATAAATCACTATTTCTCTGAAATAGTTTTCATCAGATCATCAGAATGATCCATGACTCCCACAAGACTGAAAGCCTGGGTTTTAGCCCATCTAAGTAGTTACTTGGAAAGGATTAGGCTGCCCTTATTAAGCATGGTGGGGGTGGTCCCACTACTACTGTACTGCCCTGTGAGGCACAGCCTCAGGGACTCCCTGGATCCATCACTAAAGTGAGAAGTCTTCAGGAGCCACACAGGATACACCAATAAGATTCATTACAGTAACCCTATAGCCCTCAGAGCCTTCCCAAAAGCAAGTCAACGTCAGTGAGACTCAACTCATCACTGTCTGGAACATGAAGCAGCCAGCTGAGGGCAAAGAGCAGGCACCTGATCATTCGCGAGAGTAACAACACACCTACGAGGCCGGAGCCGTCAGTGCATTCATCCCAGGGTCCAGCGGGGAGACCTCAGGAGAGCTGCTTATCTGGCTGGAATCCCACGTGTGCGGGAATGACTGTGGATGGAGTTCTGAGATGTGCTCCTCCTGCTGGTGGCCAGGAATCAGGCACAGCTACGGACAGAGAAGGGTCATGAGCTAGTCAGCTGACCTCTGGCCTGCATCCTGAGCTCCAGCTCAGGGCTGAGCCTCGGCCTCTGGGCCATGATGATAGGTGCCAGGACACCCTGATACATCAGACACAGGCTTATGTCCTTCAGCAGGCACGCTGCGCCGTGAGCCTACCTCTGGGGAGAGGAAGGGGTGGCCTGAGGACCCCGGTCCTTTGGGCTGCAAGGTCCTGCTTGTGCAACAGCATCCTGGCCCCATAGCCCAGGTACCCACAGTGTCCAGGCATGAAGACCCGTCTCCAAAATGGGTAACAGAAGGGGTGGCACACACTGCCTGTAGAGGGCCAGATGGCAGACGTTTCAGGCTTTGCGGGCCATATGGTTTGTTACAGTCGACTCTCTCATTTACAGCACAAAAGCAGCCGCAGCTAACGTGGAAGCCAGTGAGGGTGGCTGTGTTCCAGTGACTTTTGTGTGTGTGTGTGAACAGTAAGATTTAAATTTTACATCATTTTCACATCACAAATTAGTCTTGTGATTTCTCATCAATCACTGGAAATCACAAAAAATCATGCTCGGCTTTCAGGTAATAACAGACAGGCAGCAGGCCAAATACAGACCCTAGATTGCTGACCTCCGGGTGAGGATGATGTCTCTCTCTCTATAATGCATCTCCAGGGACAGAGGGCACTCTTGTAAAAATGCAGATTCAGGCCCAGCAGGTTGGGAATCGGGCCTGAGACTGGGCATCGCTAACAGTCTCCCCAGTGATGCTCATCCTGCCAGTCTTAATGACCATATTTGAGGGGTAAAAGGAAACTATTTTCAGAAGTTCCTTGGAGCACAGGCTACTGAGCAGTTTGCCTGAAGTACGACGACTCCTGAGCCTTCCTACCTGCCTGAAAGGGCAGGACGCCCAGCGCTGTGACTCTGGCATGCCTTCTTTGCAGGCAGAGGGTGGGCGGGTGTCTACATGCTCAGACCTCAGGTCATGCTAACCCGGCAACATCGCCCACCATGTCCCCTGGGCCTGGAGCAGGAAATTGAGTGGGGAAGGATTTATTTGCTCTTCCACCAGTGTTTGCACATTCTTGCTCATTTATAAACATTGGTTCTTAGGGACTGAACTAGTCTCAAGTCAGGTCTGAAAGAATCCAGATCTCCAGAATTTTAGTAAGGTACAATTACTTGGAAGAGGGCAAAAAAAAAAAAAAAAAATCCCCAAATTCAGGAAAATTAAAACTGCTAAGTTTGCAACGGCTGAAGGCCCCCAGTCTGGGATGTTATGCCAGGAAAAAAAATCCCCAAGGTATAGGAAACCTCTCTAGGACAGGGCCTGAAAACCACAGGTCAGGAAATGGAGAGCCATCCTAAGGAACAGTGTGCCAGTAAAAGGCACTGGGATTAAAGGTGTCTGGAGAGAGCTTCTTAGCTTTGACAATGGAAGGTCAGATTTGTGCTCCCAGGACCAGCAGTCATCCCTCTGGTCTCCTCCCCCAAGGAGAAGGGCGGGGGCACAAGCAGTGGAGGCATCCCAGGCCTATCCTTTGTCCACTGGCTTCCAAGGAAAATAATTCTTTTTGCCAGCTGACTCAGGTACACTGTCCAGCAACTTCATTAATGAGAGGAGCTTATGTCCTCTTTCAACGTGGCTGACTGGGGGTGAGGGGAAGCAGGCAGTTATTTTTCTCACATAAAGTGGGTTCCTTGAGCTTTAGACTTTCCAGCATTTGTCCCTGACTCCCACCTAGTGGCTTTTTCCAGTACTGCACAGAGACAAAGGCCCTCCTCCAACCCGCACACCAGCCATCGGGAGAGAGAAGCACAGGAGAGAAAGTACCCAGAAATCTGAGCTCTCAAGTTCACACCAATAGAGGGACACACACTGGAAACTGACTCACAAAGCCTCCTTTTTTTTTTTTTTTTTTTAATGAAAAACAATCACCAAATTTCCCCTTTTCTAATATCCAGAAAGCCAACATTTTCCTATACAATTCCTGCCTGTAACTTTTCAAAATGAACGTGTTTGCCACACAAATACCCAATCCATCCATCTCTTACTCCAGGCCCTAGGTGGAGGACAGAGATACAGAGAATTGCAGGGCAAGCTGACGGCTTATAATTCATAAAACAGCTTCTCACCATCCTTTTTTTTCCTAAACTCTGGTTTTTCAATATGGTGAACAGATTTGCTCCTCTGGCCAGAATGAAAGACTGCAGGCTGACTCTGCCAGGAACGCAGGGGCTTTGTTTGAGGAGCCGCCATCTGTGACAAGGTGGCTGAGCGGATGGGGGGCGGTGGGGGGTGGCCATGTGCCCTCCTGGGTCTGGTTTATTTGTTTCTGGAAAGTCTGGTTAAGAAGGTAACTGAAGGCACATGAATATCTGATATATAGATTGACAGGTGAGACCCAAGATGGGGTTCACTTCCCTGGACCAGCTGAGCAGGCTCAGAGGAGGCTCCCCGGTCAGGGCATCCCATTTCACTGCTCCAGAGATGACGGCTTCGGCTGAGCCCTGACATGGAGCAGCTATACCAAGAGAGGTTCCCTAACNGATGGGGTTCACTTCCCTGGACCAGCTGAGCAGGCTCAGAGGAGGCTCCCCGGTCAGGGCATCCCATTTCACTGCTCCAGAGATGACGGCTTCGGCTGAGCCCTGACATGGAGCAGCTATACCAAGAGAGGTTCCCTAACCTGTCTCTACTTTGCAAACTTAAAGGTCCAGACTGAGGGACTTCTCTGGTGGTCCAGGGGCTAAGAATCCACACTCCCAGTGCAGGGGGCCCAGGGTTCAATCCCTGGTCAGGGAACTAGATCCTGCATGCCGAAACTAAGACCCAGCACAGTTAAATAAATAAATATATTTTTAACAAAAGTCCAGACTGAGGAAGGCAGGGACTGATGGCTACCAGGGGGCTGCTCTAAAGCCCTTAAACTGCAGAACTGGAATGCGTGGCCAGATCTTACAGAGGTATTGTCAAACCAGCTGTCATTTCCAGTAGGGAAACTGAGTCCCAGAGGAGGGAAACGAGGTTCACCCATGTCCACACGAGGGTGGCACAGAGCTGGCCTTTTGGCTCATCCCTCCCTCCCACACTGCCTCACCTGGTCCATTCCCTTCCACCTGCCTGAACACGCTGAGCAGGACACCTGCAGCCTGGCCAAGGAGAGCCTGGGTTCCCCTGGGAGGCCAGGCCTGATCCATGAACCCCGCTTCCAGAAAGTAGCACAGAATACAGTCCCTCTGGAGGGTCTCTGCCAAGCTCTCCCCTTACCCGCCCTCCCCTCTGCTGCTTCTGGGTTTGTCTTTCCTCAGACTTTAGCCCCTGAAACCTCAGGTCTTCACCAAAAAATCCCATGGACCCACGTCTGAAGTCATTAAACAAGGGGACAGTCTGGTGCCTTGTGGATGAAGAATGTGTGTACCCGGCTATTAGAGAAGCCCCCAGAGATGCTCCATCTGGAGACTCTGCTGGCTCTGGTATTGCTTGGGCATCTCCCAGGAACCAGGCTCACTGGGTCTAATCACCCCTCCCTTTCTCAGCTCAGTTCAGTCACTCAGTCATGTCTGACTCTTTGCAACCCCATGGACTGCAGCACACAGGCTTCCCTGTCCATCACCAACTCCCAGAGTTTGCTCAAACTCATGGACATTAGGTTGGTGATGCCGTCCAACCATTTCATCCTCTGTCGCCCCCTTCTCCTCCTGCCTTCAATCTTTCATAGCATCAGGGTCTTACTGGTTGGCTTCTCACTAGTTGGCTGTTTCCAGCCCCTTACGGGCTCCACTCTCCCTGAGAGCTTCACCCCCAGGTCACCACAAGCTTACCTGCACGGAGGGGAAAGAGGCGGTCCCTTTTTGGAACTCGCCTCCATTCCCATCACAGCAGAGATGCTGCAGCCTTCTGGCATGGGCCTCAGCTTCATCTCCTGAAAGTCCTGCCCCTGAGCCTGGCCTGGTCTGCCAGCCATGAAAGAGGGGCTCAATCTTATACTGTCAAAGGGTGGCCTCATTGATGCTACTCTGCAGGCCAGGCTCCAAGAAGCCTGCTTGTCTTGGACTTCAGGAACCTTTCCTGTACAAAGCCTTGTCCAAAGCTCCGTGGTGTGCTACCAAGTTTGAGGAAAAGCCCAGAGTTCAGACACAGATACTGAAACTGTGCCCCACAGAGTTTACAGAAGCTAATAATAGAAATTCTTGAATTTGTCTTATAGAACAACAGATAAGGGAATAGCTTGTTAAAACTCTTTTGTTTATAAACGGCCCTCACTGATTAAGCTCACCTGGTTTATTTCTTTCCTTCTATTTTCCTCCCTTTAATAGCATATCTTTCCAGCTTCATGCAGCCCAGCTATTTTCCAATTACTTGGAATCATTACCTGGGCAGGGGCTGGTTGGCACCAGCCTAAAGCTGAGTCTGTGAAGATGTCTGAATGAATGGCCTTTTGACGTCAGAGGATTGGAGAACTCTACCCTCAGATGATGCTAAGGGTCTCCATCTCCAATATGCGGAAACGTGAGCCCAGACGCACCTGCACAGAACACGGATTTCCTCACAGTCACCTCTCCCCTAAGGCCACCCTGCTCATCCCATAAACACTCCAACTCCCTCACCTTCAGTGAGGCAGATCTGAGACAGTCTCCTGTCTTCTCAGCTACCTTGAGAATAAACTCTTTCTTGGCTGTAAACTATGGTACCTCAGTGTTTGACTTGCTGTGTGTCAGACAAACAGATCTGGTTGGGTAACAGTACTGTTCCTTTCCCAGGTGGCTCAGTGGTCAGGAATTCACCTGCCAATGCAGGAGATGAAAGAGACACAGGTTCAGTCCCTGGGTCAGCAAGATCCTCAGTATTCTTGCCTGGAGAATTCCATGGACAGAGGAATCCATGTGGTCACAAAAAGTCAGACACGACTGAGCACGCACTGCTCCTAGAACAAAGGAATCCCGGCCCTTTGTTCCTTTTATCACTGAAGACCCAGAGGGTCTCCAGCATAGAGAGCCCCCCCCCCCGGCCCCGACACACACTTCCAGACCTAAAGCCTACTCTTCCTGCCCAGAAAGGGAGAATCCTATTTTAGGCCCCAAAGCTCTGGAAATATGCTCACAATCCAGTACCCCTGAATCCTGGGCAGTTCTGTTCCACTTGTATCTTTACCACAAGTCTGGCCTATTTATAACTATTTCCAGGCCAAGGATCTTTGCTGCTGAAGGCCACTGTGCTCACCCCTGCCAGCACCCAGCAGAGGGGGAACCAGCCCCACTGTAAAGAAACACAGCTGCCCATAGACAGTCTTTCTGACCACAGCGCACTAGGACCAGAGCTCCCTCACCACTTAAGACGTAAGGGCAGGGGCCCAGGACGAGTCTGCTGTTTGCTGTAACCACCAACCACTCCCCTACATCCACCACGGCCCCTTCAGCAGCCCCTGTTTCTGTGCACTACAGTCGCCATCATCTGAGCCTGAAGATCCCCGTTGCAGCTACTGATGACCAGAAGACGGCGATTCCTACCACATGATCCTCTCCCCTCTCACCACAGCTAATTATTGGCCTCTGGGTGGACACCTGACCCAAAGGCAGCTAGTCCAAAGTGAAAATGTCTTTAATTTCTAGTTCTTTTGCATTTGACATTTCTTCATATACTTGGAGGACTTAGTCCAAAAATTCTGAATTAGGTCAATGAGATTCTCTCCTTCGGGGGTTACAAACTTTACAAACCTTAAAGATACACAAAAAACATGAACTTGTCAGTCAACAAGAAGACTAACATCAAACCTAAAGGATGTGTGGCAGTCACCGTAAGCTCTCTTCCTAAGGGCCATTCGTTTCCCCTACATCTTGGTTCCTGCCTGACAGAGGTTCCCCTCTGCTGTGATGAGAGTGCCAGCCTCCCTTGCAGCTAGGGTACGCACATGCAAACAGATCCTGACCACTGGGACCATATGGGAAGCTGCTGCGAGGTTTCACATAGAGGTTTTCCTCCCCAGTTTATAAGAGGAGGACATGTCTACCTCTGGACACAACTATCTGTGTGAAGGGAGGCTGCCCAGAGATGCAAGTAGCCTTCTTGCAACTCGCCTTACTTCTTAGGGCAGCAGTACACCAACCTTTTTAGCACCAGGGATCAATTTCATGGAAGACAATTTTTCCATGGGTGGGGGTGGGGTGAATGGTTTCAGAATGATTCAGGCTCATTACCTTTATGTGCCCTTTATTTCTCACCTAATGCCACTACTGATCTGACAGGAAGTACTGGTCTGCAGCCTAGAGGTTGGGGACCCCTGTGTTAGGGGACACGCCTGAGGAAAAACCAACCCCTGAGGATGGAGAGGGAGAGAGATAAGAAAAGTCAGTGTCTTTAAGGTCATCCCAGAGTCACTGATTTAACCCTGGGACCACTCATCCCCTGGACATTTATTAGTTACATATAACTAAAACATGTATTATTAGTTATATGTTAGTTACATATATATTAGTTATATGTTAGTAACATAACATATAATGTTAGTGAGATATAAACCTCCTTACTGTTCATATTTTATTGAGAAAGAATCCCCACTGACAGATGTCATGAGGCAGGGCTGGGTCATGCTAGGGCAGATTATGACAACTGAGGTTTATGAGGAAGAAGAACAGTGCAAACATCCAAGATACCATGAATGAGAAATGAGAAGGCACAAGCCTGGCTTCAAGCCATCTTATTAGTTCCAATTCTGAGTCACATGTGATTTTGTGTGTCTTTTTTTGTGGGGCGGGGAGGGTAATAATTTGCATGAGTCTCTAGTTTAAGGCAGTGCTTTACAAACTTTAAAGTGAATATGAATCACCTGGAAATGGTTCAGTGGATTGGGGAGGGGAGAGGCAAAGTCTAACTTTTTTTTTAAGACAAGCTATCAGGGGATGCCAAAGCTGCCGGTCCATAAACTACAATTTGAACAGCAATACCTTCTAATTAAAAGTACCAAACTAGACTTCCCTGGTGGTCCAGTAGTTAAGAATCTGCCCACCAATGCAGGCGACAAGGGTTTGATCCCTGGTCTGGGAAGATTCCATATGCCACGGGGTAG
This sequence comes from Cephalophus harveyi, assembly GCA_006410635.1. NCBI lineage: Eukaryota > Metazoa > Chordata > Mammalia > Artiodactyla > Bovidae > Cephalophus > Cephalophus harveyi. Next base: position 118,823 of record SJYT01002560.1, on the reverse strand, counting down.
CTAAGCCCGTGTACCACAACTGCTGATCCCAGGCTCCACAAAAAGAGAAGCCGCCACAATGAGAAGACCACAGATGGCAACTAGAGGGTAGCCCCCCTCACCACAAATAGAAAAAGCCTACACACAGCAACAAAGACCCAGGGCAGCCAAAAATAAACACAATTTTTAAATAAATAAATAACAGTACCAACCTAAGGCAATCTAAAATTAATCTGAAGAGGAGCTGTGGGTTTGTTCACCGCCTTGAATTCTATTTCCATACAGATAAGACCTGCTATGGACTGTGTGTGCACCAGATTGTAAAATGACTTTAAATCTAGGAAAACGAAAATACACACAGGTGGTCTCCGTCCAGAATCCAAACCTTAACAACCAGCCCTGGTATCTTGGAATGTTTATATGAACTTTTGACCCCGCCCCCCTCAAAGCACACACTCATAGGTTGCTGATGGCCATAATTACTCCAAAAGATTTATGAATGCAACAACTTATAAAACATCTATCCCAAGGCAAGCATTTCCTCAACTGTTATAAAGAGCCACCAAAACAGATCTGCAAATTTGAACGCAAGCTGTTTTCTGGGATGGATCTTGCAAAATCAACCACCACCACGACTACTCTTAGATCCAAAATAGTTTTTAAGAATCTCTTTTGGTAAATTATAAAGTTCGATCCTTATTTCTAAAAAGACTGCAGATGAATACAAATCAAACTATAAACCTACTGGAGAGAGTAGTATACAGGTGAATATTATTGGTCAAGTAGGGCCTTTCTAGAAAGAAAAGAAGTTCAAACAGGAAAGACTGATAAAATTACCATTCTTTTATAAAAAAAAAACACAAAACACCAAAAACAACATTTAAAAACGAAAGTGAGGAAAAGGACCACCACAAAGCAAAGAGCTAATAAACAGTCATTAAAGAAAAGCACTAAAACCCAAATAGGGTCGGGGAGGCAAGAATACAGATGCTAGCAGATCAGACTAAGCAGGCACGGCCAAGAGACTCAAAATCATCGCTGGGCTGTGTATGTGAAGAAAACGCTAAAACTATTTTCTTAACTGGTCTTTTAAAAAGGATCTTCTACTGGGACTATGTTTTATAACTTACATATATTAGGACAATTCTCCGTATATGAATATTTGGAGCATGAATTTTTTTTTCATATTGGGGTATGAGATCAAAAGTTTGGAAACCATACAGAAGAATAAATAAGCTTATTTAAAAATTCAGCCTTTCTACTAAACAAAGAAATGGAAAGATAAAATGAAACTCTTTTTCCTATGAAATTAGCTGTTTTTTCAATCTTCGTGCTTGTTGTTGATCAGGATGTACCTCAAACCCTGCCAAAGAAAATATAAATGGGCAAAATCTTTCTGAAAAGCAGTTTGGAAAAAATGTGTCACAAGGCTTAAAGATATTAATATCTTTGATCAGAGTTTGCCAGACTTAGCAAACTGCATGAAACACACTTATTAAAAAATATCGTTTATCTAAAATTCCAACTTAACGGAACATTCTGCATTTTATCTGTTAAGCCTGCTTTAACTATTATTCTACTTTCACGAGTCCATCTGAAGAAAATATTTAGAGATAAATATTTCTAGACAAAGACAGTCTCTACAATGCCATGTTATCTCAGTTCAATATTAGAGGAATGGCTACATAAATTCAGGCACATCTGTGCAAGGTAAATATACATAGTCACTGCAAATTATGTATTGATGGTCTGTCTTTATCCTGCTTCATGCAGATACTCACAAGTTTTGCTGAAAAAATGTTCAGTGTTTCCTGCCCTGCACCGGCTAGAAATGGTACATATTATACAGTACATGTGCACCGTCTCACCTGTCTAAAGTTTAATAAGCTCTGAGTTCTAAAATGCATCTAGACCCAAGGATTTCAGGCTAATGAATTATGAACCTATATCATTTTCTTGAGGCTTCATAAAATTTTCTGTAAGCACTGCAGCCTGAGTCAGTACTAGCAGGACTGCAAGGAGGGATAGATGTCCATGCCAGGAGTAAAGTAAGCTAGAGAGTTGCAGCCACACAAGGAGGTGAGCAGAAGATGGTCAGATATGACAAGGCAGAAGCCAGGATCAGCATCATAAAGCAAATACAGTAACAGCCAGAGCATGCCTCTCTAGGGAGGCAAAGGGGATCCTCTAGCTGGGGAAAAAGAGGACTAACCTACCTAAGCCATTCCCCGGCAATTTCCAACCTAGTTAAAAAAGCATGTGGAGGGCTTCCCCAGTAGTCCAGTGCACGGGTTTGATCCCTGGTCTGCAAAGATCCCACGTGCTGCAGGGCAACTAAGCCCATGAGCCACAACTACTGAGCCCTCCCTCTAGAACCTTCGAGACGAAACTATTGACCCCACATGTTCTGGAGCCCGCGCTCCACAAGAGAAGCCACTGCAATGAGAAGCCCCCACACACAACTAGAGAGTAGCCCTAGCCCCCAGCACCACAACTAGAGAAAGCCCACACACAGCAATGGACCCAACACAGCCAAAAAGAAAGAAGCAAATAAATGAATAAGAAGAGCCCGTGGAGAAGCAGGTGGGGCCTTCTATCATCAGTCTGAGAGAACCACCAAGAACCATCTTCATATGGGGAAGGGATGAGAAGCTGGTCTGCAAACCAGAACTTTAACAGGCCCACCAAGACCCACCCAGGAGCCTTCACCTTCCTCTGTGGGCAATCTCAGTTGCTGCTGTAACTAACTACCACAAACTCAGTGACTTGCAATGACACAAATTCATTATCTTACAGTTCTGGAGGTCAGAAGTCTAAAATGGTTCTTACTGGGCTAAAATCAAGCTGTGGGTAAGGCTGCTTTCCTTTCTGGAGGAGAGGCCAGTTTTCCAGCTCCTGGTGGCTGCCTGTGTTCCCTGGTTCTTGGCCCTTCCATCTTCAAAGCCAGCAGCGGTCGGGGGGTGTGGGTGTGAGTCCTTCGCCCATCCCATCACTCCAACACTGACTCTTCTGCCTCCCCTTCCTTTTACAAGGACACCAGTGATAACACTGGGCCCACCTGGATAACTCAGGCCACTCTTCCCACTTTAAATTCAGCTGATTAGCAACCTTAATTCCACCTGATTCCTTCCCTTCCACCACGCATGGAAACTTATTCACAGGTTCTGGCAATCAGGATGTAAGCATCTTCAGAAGATCATTATTCTCCCTACCACACTGGCATGGGCATCTTACAGAACCCTAGGTCGACAGACTACGTAACGAAAATATTGAACAACACATATCATCAACATGATAAAGAATTCATCAGTGTTCAGAGGAAGGCATGCGGATGTGACTATTGACAGACTCCTGAAGAGGAGGAGCTAGGGCACCTCGGATAAACCTGATGGCATTCCACGGGCTCCATGACTGTGCTCCCCACCCAGGCTATGGGCCTACTCACCGAGCTCTCCTTGAACCACTCCTTTATGTAGGCAGCTGTGGGGCCCGGGATCTGGCTCAGGAGGGCTGCCCTCTCCTGAGGATGCTCCAGCATCTCCAAGGCCAGCCTCAAGTCCTCAACGAGATGGAGCACCGGGAAGGGGTTCATGTAGGAGGCTGGGGAGGCCGGTCCGGGCTCACAGGTACCATCGCTAATATCTGCCCCTGTTTTAGTTCCTGGAACAAGAGAGAGGTGGGAATCCAGGTGAGAATGGTGGATGCCATGGGCAAGGAGCTGGTAAAGAGCAAAGTTAGTGAAAGGGGAGGGGAGAGGGACGAATCAGAAGACTAGACGACCACTTCCATTTCGCAGAATCACTCACAAAGTGAACTTTGCAGAAATCCTCTTTCATCCTGGGTTGGGCATGAGATGACTGTGTCCATTGTGACTGGCTGGGGGAAGCTCACATGCTCAGACAAGCGGGAAGGCACAGCCAGACCTTACCTGCAACTAAGTACTTGTGTGCTCAAACAGTGAGATGCCAGTCCCCAGCTGTGAGATGAATAAATGTGTCTCCTTTGAACTTAAAGTGGTAAACTGCATGCACAGAGAGCCGCACATTCTTGTATGCACATTCCACCCCCCTCACCCCAAGGTGGATCCTCACTCTGGGCTGGTCTAGTGACTTGCTCTGATCAACAGGATGCAGAGGAAGTGATGCTGTGTGGGATCTGGTGAGGAGGAGTGAATCAAAATCTTTCTAGATCTTCCCAGTTGGGTGATTCTATATCCTCTGATACACTCACACCTTTGACTTGTATTTAACACTGTGTGTATCCATATTTCATCTCCCTTCATGGACTGTGAAGTCTCTGAGGGCAGAGCCCCTGTTATCATTGGCTGACACAGTTATCATGCCCCCTGCTCAGTAGACTGTGAGAGGAACTGGCTGAATGTCTGTACATATGCTTGGATGAATAGCTAAGAGCAAGAATGCCTGGATTTCCACAGAGATCTGGGATACTGGGTCAGCTTTTTCTAAATTGGTATGTCCCAAATAGGACTGTGTTTGCCTTTCTAAACCCCACTATTAAAAGAGAAGAAGAAGAAAAAAAAGTCTTCTTTGCATAGATGGTGATATATTTTCTAAACCAAAACTGGGGCAACAGAGTCTAACAAAGGATTTCTGTGCTTCTTTCATCAGTTAAGAAACATCTTAGAAAATATGGTTCACGGTGGAATTTCCAGGGCATGTGAATTGTTTATAAAGCCAACAGAATAAAATGTTTGAAATCAGGACTCTTGCTGGAAAATGTGGGCTGCAGAGCCACCACATCCACGGCTACACTGCAGGCCTGTCGTCTAATTCCAGGTTCCTCTACTCTTTTCAAAGCCAACTTCCTACTTGCCATGGCTTTCTTTGGAATGAGAAATCCACACAGAAGGAAACAATTACTTTTAGATTGCTGGTTTGCTTTCTGAAAGTGCAGGTTAGAGGGAATTGTGGATCACAATCCACAAACAAGTCCGTGGCTCTGGGGAGCTAGGAGACGGCCCGTTACCCCAACTCTGATGTGTGCGCACCTCTTTCTGGCTTCCGCAAATCCAATTAAGAGTTGCCTAGGAAAGGTCACAGCCAAAAACTTCAGGAAAGAAAATGGACAGGAGTGGAGCAAGACCCCCAATCTCTAAACAAATGCTAAGTCACGCCTCTCCATCCTGAACACACTCCAACACACACACACACACACACACACACACACACACACGCATTTACAAATGTAGGATAAGTCAGGCCAGAAGTATGTGGGAAGACTGAGATTTTCATTCACTTACTATCAGTGAGGCCTTGAACAAGTCCCTTCCATTCTGCGGGCCACTCCCTGCCCTCAAAGCCTTGGGATTTTTTTTCTTACTATTCAACTATTGTATGTGTGTGTAAAGGTGTATGAGTGCATGTGTATCTGTGTCCATTTTTGCATGTAATGTGTACATACATAAAAGACTTTAATTTTTATTTCTTTACAATTTACATCAATATATAGGCTCAGAAAATGGTCCAAAATGGTGAAACTCCTTAGGCCTATCACTAGCAAAGGTAACAATTACCCCGAAGATTCAATTCCACATGCCACACAGATTCTCTACAGCCAACTGACTGCTGCGGAAAAACTACAATCACAGAGGGAAACGCACAAAAACAGGACTATCAGACGCAACAAGTAAGAAACTGCATCCCCTCACACCTGGGTTTAACAAAACAATACAGACGTGACGATAACAGAAGGCAAGATGTTGACCCCCAAAATGCCTCTCGGAAAACAGCAGCTCACCTCCTGTTCAAGCCCTAATAAAGTTTCTCTTTGGGGGCAATCTCTCAATTACTTTATCTTGAACAATAAAGCATTCTTTGGAGAAGACAGATTAACACAAAGGGCTTCAGTTTTATATACACACTGAAATCCTCTACAGATGCCAGAGTCCCGCCTCCAGGGTTCTAGTTTGATTGGTCTGAGGCTGATCTGGGATAACGAAAAGCTCCCCAGGTGATTCCAGTGTGCAGTTTAAGTGGAAACCATTGACTAGCAAATCAAATTAATCAATGCCAAGTTTTGATGTTTAGAGAGGACACTCCCGAGAATTTTTATCTGAAGCACATTAAAAGCAAAATTTAATACAGATTCAGTACTTGTTACCGGGAGATGAAACAACCCAAAATGCAAGTATAGGATTTTATCGAAAGGCTTTCAATGGTCATGTTCAAAAGCAACTAAGTATGTGTAGCAGTTATTAGGATTATTCAGAAATGTTTTGGATCTCCTCCACTTAAGCTCATACTGGGACAACACTTTTGCCCCTTGAAGCTACTCACAGCCACATGACTTTCTCTGACCAATAAACATGAAGAGTGACATTGTCATTTCTAGAAGAAGGTCTTTAGGAACAAGAACACAATTCCTTTTATCTCTTTCACTTGCTCCGGCCTCTGGCAATGGTGGGAACTGAATCTACCCATGTTCCAAAGAGATGACGACATAGACCAGAGCCGTAAGCAGACCTGGGTCAGTGGGGGAACTTGTGGTATAAGCTGTTTCAAGGCAACTGATATTGTGAGACTGTTTGTTACTGCAGCATGACGACTTAGCCTGTCTTCATTTACATGATATATGTTACACAATTCAGAAATACATACATACAAACAAGGTAAACTTTTTAAAAATGATCTTTATCAGACAGACAAATGGGGTTCTTTGACATGAGATGAAATAATTGATGACAGCCTTGGATGTGAATTTTCAAAGTGCTGTGTTTACAACAACTTAAAATTAAAAATATGGACTCTAAAACTCTGCACATCAAAAGCGTGATGCATGTTGGTAGCTCCAGCACTACCTGGGAGTGTGGTGCAAATGCAGATGCTCAGGCCCCACCTCTACATTTTATCGACATCCCCAAATGCTCTTCAACTGCTCTGGGATGCTATATTTTTATTCAGAAACTAGCTCTTATAATGACAGACATAGTATGTTCGGATAAAGGTAAAATGCTTGAATAAAAGTATTATTTAAAATGTGTTGGTGAGACAAAAAATTCGTAATTTTTTGCAAATTAGTGCCTGTAAGTACACATGTGACTAAATCTATTTGGGAATATATTTGGACATATGTTTTACCTAAAGGGAAGTAAAAAAGGAAGATGTAGAAACTTTAATGAAAGGACAAGAAAGCATGAGAAAAGAACAGGAAAATTTGAAAAAGAACCAACTGGAAACCAAAACACAAAGAATACAGTTACTCAGGTTAGAAAATTAAGTGCATAGGTTAAACAACAGATAAGAGGATTACTGGAATGGAACGTGGAAGAACCGATTGAAGCAGAGGCGAAAGAGAAAATGGTTATGGATTTATCCCCAATAAAATCTCCATTCAGGCTTCCCTGGTGGCTCGGTGGCAGTGAATGTGCCTGCGAAAGCAGGAGACACAGGTTCCATCCCTGATCCAAGAAGACCCCACATGCTGCAGAGCAGCTAAGCCACAAAAACAGCCTGCACTCTAGAGCCTGGGAGCCACAACTACTGAGCCCACACGCTGCAATTACTGAAGCGCCCTAGAGCCTGTGGTCTGCAACAAGAGAAGCCACCACAATGAGAAGCCCGTGCGACATAACTAGAGAAAAGCCCTCGCTGCAAGAAAGACCCAGAAAACCCAAAAAAAAAAAAAAAAAAACACTTCAGTCTTCTCAGTTTAAAGACACACATTGAGTCCCCAAAGGGATACATTAAAACAAATCCTAGCAACAACACAGTGAAACTGAAGAACAAAGATAAAATAAATTTAAAAGCAACCAGAGATAAAAGATATTCTACAATTAGACTGTCAAAGACTACTCATCAGCAATAAGTCCCAATAACCACAAAATATCTTCAGGTAGCTACCAACCTATAATCTGTACAAGATAAACTACCACTCAAGATTTAAGAATAAAATAAGGACATTTTTCACATAAGTGACACATGCAATTTATTACTGGCAGAGTATTTCTGAAGGGATTTTAAAAGATCTACTTCATGAAGCAGGAAAAACTGCACCAGCTAAAAAGGAGGGGGATAGAACAATCAACTCTGTCAGAGAAGTTGTTTAAATTGTTCATTAAACACAATAAATACTGTCAGTTTTAAAAAAAAAACACATGGCAGGGGAGGGGGGCAGCTCTGAAGTGGTTAAACCCAGGGTCTGTTTCCCCAGGGCCAGCTGCAGCCACCCCGTCTCTCTTCCAAGACAAGCAAAAGAAAGACCATGTGAGAACACAGTGAGAAAACAGTAGTCCACAAGCAGTTAGAGAGGTCTTACCAGAAATCAACCCTGTCGGCACCTTGATCTCAGATTTTTCGGCCTCCAGAACTATTTTCCATTTCTTCTTGATGCTCTTCAGTGGTATACAGTATGACAAAATGCATATGACAGGAGTATTTATAGATGGCTGTTACTCAGGCGGAGCCTTTGAAATGGAGAGGAGCTGCAACTTCACCCTCAAGACACAGATCTGCAGCCCCTTGGGCACCATCAGACACCTCCACTGAAGACCCAGAATGGAGACCACTGGACCACATGTCCTGTACATTCTCTAACAACTACTTAGACCTAAGGTCTTTATTTCAACATTTTTCTTTGAGAACTAAGACTAGTTTATGAAATATGGGATGATGATGAAAAAAACTTGGATTTTGAGATCCAATGGATTTAGTATTTTTTCCTAATTATGCTTTCCAGTTAATCTTTCTATGCTTCAATTTTCTGTCTGTAAAAAAGGGATAGCAACACTGTTTATCTTTCACAATTTTCATAAAGATTAGGTCAAATAATGTATTATGATTCTGATAAAAAATAAATGTTCAATGAATGACAATAAATATCACAATACTTGGGGGACTATAAATAAAGATGATACCAGAATACAAAACTATGGAAGACAGGGCACTGATGGGAATTAAAGCATTCTAAAACTTATGTACAACTGAAGAGGAAGACAGAATTATTATTCTATAAAGATACTTGTATTTCACCTTTGTGGTAAGGATTCATGCTAAAAATGTAAGGATGAGCATTAAAAATACAGAAATAGATGTCTGACTTCCTAACAGATATAAAAACAACTTGATCAATACAACAGAGGCCAGCAAGGCAAAACCGAAAACGAGTTAAAAAAAAAAAACTAAAAAGAAACAAAAACATAAAATGGAGAAATAAGCACATACCTATCTATATACTCCCTTTCAAGGATCACAGTCTTGTCATGGCAAAGGGGCTTGGGTAACTGAATGAAGCTATGAGCATGCTTGCAGCCACCCAAGACAGACGGGTCATAGTGAAGAGTTCTGACAAAACACGGTCCACTGGAGGAGGGAACGGCAACCCATCCCAGTGTTCTTGCCTAGAGAATCCCATGGACAGTATGAAAAGGCAAAAAGATATGACACCAGGAGATGAATCCCCTGGATTGGTAGGTGTCCAGTATATTCCCTGGTGGCTCAGATGGTAAAGAATCCACCTGCAATGCAGGAGACCCAGGTTCAATACTTGAGTCAGGAAGATTGCATGGAGAAGGGAATGGCTACCCATTCCAGTATTCTTGCCTGGAGAATTCCATGGGGAGAGGAGCCTGGCGAGCTATAGTCCATGGGGTTGCAAAGAGTTAACACTGGGGAAGACTGGAGGGCAATTACTAATAGCTCCAGAAAGAATGAAACCACTTGGCCAAAGTGGAAACGATGCTCAGCTGTGGATAAGTCTAGAGGTGAAAGTAGAGTACAATGTTGAAAGTAAAGTAATGTTGTAAAGGACAATATTGCTTAGGAACCTGAAAAGTCAGGTCCATGAATCAAGGTAAACTGGATGTGGTCAAACAGGAGATGGCAAGATTGAACATCAACATCTTAGAAATCAGTGAATTAAAATAGACAGGAATGGGTGAATTTAATTGAGATGATCATTATATCTACTACTGTGGACAAGAATCCCTTAGAAGAAATGGAATAGCCCTCATAGTCAACAAGAGTCTGAAATTCAGTACTTGGATGCAACCTCAAAAACAACAGAATGATCTTGGTTCGTTTTCAAGGTATACCATCCAGCATCACAGTAATTCAAGTCTATGCCCCAACCACTGATGCCCAAGAAGCTGAAACTGACTGGTTCTATGAAGACCTACAAGACCTTCTAGAAGTAATACCAAAAAAGAAAAAGATGACCATTTCGTCATAGAGGATTGGAATGCAAAAGTAGGAAGTCAAGAGATACCTGGAATAACAGACAAGTTTGGCCTTGGAGTACAAAAGAAAGCAAGGCAAAAGCTAACAGTTTTGTCAACAAAATACACTGGTCATAGCAAACATCTTCTTCTAACAACACAAGAGATGACTCTACACGTGGATATCACCAAATCAGTTCAATTCAGTTCAGTCACTCAGTCATGTCCAACTCTTTGTGACCACCTAGACTGCAGCACGCCAGGCTTCCCTGTCTATCACCAGCTCGTGGAGCTTGCTCAAACTCATGTCGATCTAGTCGGTGATGCCATCCAATCATCTCATCCTCTGTCATTCCCTTCTCCTACCACCTTCAAATCTTTCCCAGCATTAGGGTCTTTTCCAGTGAGTCAGTTCTTCACATCAGGTGGCCAAAGTATTGGAGCTTCAGCTTCATCATCAGTCCTTACAATGAGTGTTCAGGACTGATATCCTGTAGGATTGACGAACTGGATCTCCTTGCAGTCCAAGGGACTCTCAAGAGTCTTCTCCAACACCACAGTTGAAAAGCATCAGTTCTTCAGCACTAAGCTTTCTTTATGGTCCAATCCTCACATCCAAACAGGACTACTGGAAACACCATAGCTTTGACTAGATGAACCTTTGTTGGCAAAGTAATGTCTCTGCTTTTTCATATGCTGTCTAGGTGAGTCATAGCTTTTCTTCCAAGGAGCAAGAGTCTTTTAATTTCATGGCTGCAGTCACCATCTGCAGTGATTTTGGAGCCCAAGAAAATAAAGTATGTTGCTATTTCCACTGTTTCCCCATCTATTTGCCATGAAGTGACAGGGCCAGATACCATGATCATATCACCAAATGGTCAATACCAAAATCAAATTGATTATATTATTTGCAACCAAAGATGGAGAAGCTCATCTTTTGCTGATATAGTCAGCAAAAACAAGACTTGGAACTGACTGGCTCAGACCATGAGCTCCTTATTGAAAAATTCAGGTTTAAATTGAACAAAATAGGGAAATCCACTAGGCCATTCAGGTATGACCTAAATCAAATTCATTTTCATTATACAATGGAAGTAACAAATAGATTCAAGGGGTTAGATCTGGTAGACAGAGTGCCTGAAGAACTATGGATGGAGGTTTATAACATTGTACAGGAGGCAATAACCAAAACCAGCCCAAAGAAAAAGAAATTCAAGATGGCAAAGTAGTTGTCTGAGAAGGCTTTAGAAACACCTGAAGAAAGAAGATAAGGGAAAGAAAAAGGGTCTTAAATGACCCTGATTACCATAATGGTGTGGTCACTCACCTAGAGCTGTACATCCTGAAGTGTAAAGTGAGCCTTAGGAAATATTAATATGAGCAAAGCTAGTGAAGGTGAGAGAATTCCAGCTCAGATATTTAAAATCCTAAAAGATGATGCTGTGAAAGTGCTGTACTCAATATGCCAGCAAATCTGGAAAACTCAGCAGTGGCCATAGGATTGGAAAAGGTCAGTTTTCATTCCAATCCCAAAGAAAGGCAATGCCAAAGAATGTTCAAACTACTGCACAATTGCACTCATCTCACACACTAGCAAAGTAATGTTCAAAATTCTCCAAGCCAGGCTTCAACAGTATGTGAACCATGAACTTCCAAATGTTCAAGTTGGATTTAGAAAAGGCAGAGAAACAAGAGATCAAATTGCCAACATCCGCTGGATTATTAAAAAAGCAAGAGAACTCCAAAAAAAACATCTACTTTTGCTTTATTGACTACACCAAGGCCTTTGACTGTGTGGATCACAACAAACTGTGGAAAATTCTTCAAGAGATGGGAATAACAGACCACCTGACCTGCCTCCTGATAAATCTGTCTGCAGGTCAAGAAGCAACAGTTAGAACCAGAGTGGTTCCAAATCGGGAAAGGAGTACGTCAAGGCTGTATATTGCCACTCCGTTTATTTAACTTCTATGCAGAGTACATCATGCAAAATGCCGGGCTAGATAAAGCACAAGCTGGAATCAAGATTGATGGGAGACATATCAATCACCTCAGATATGCAGATGACACCACCCTTATGGCAGAAAGCAAAGAAGACCTAAGGGGTCTCTTGATGAAAGTGAAAGAGGACAGTGAAAAAGTTGGCTTAAAACTCAACATTCAGAAGACTAGGATCATGGCCATCCAGCCATCTCATCCTCTGTCATCCCCTTCTCCTCCTGCCCACAATCCCTCCCAGCATCACAGTCTTTTCCAATGAGTCAACTCTTTGCACGAGGTGGCCAAAGTACTGGAGTTTCAGCTTTAGCATCATTCCTTCCAAAGAACACCCAGGGCTGATCTCCTTTAGAACAGACTGGTTGGATCTCCTTGTAGTCCAAGGGACTCTCAAGAGTCTTCTCCACAGTTCAAAAGCATCAATTCTTCAGCACTCAGCTTTCTTCACATCCATACATGACCACAGGAAAAACCATAGCCTTGACTAGACGGACCTTTGTTGGCAAAGTAATGTCTCTGCTTTTGAATATGCTATCTAGGTTAGACATAACTTTCCTTCCAAGGAGTAAGCGGTCTTTTAATTTCATGGCCGCAGTCACCATCTGCAGTGATTTTGGAGCACCAAAAAATAAAGTCAGACATTGTTTCCCCATCTATTTCCCATGAAGTGATGGGACCAGATGCCATGATCTTAGTTTTCTGAATGTTGAGCTTTAAGCCAACTTTCTCACTCTCCTCTTTCACTTTCATCAAGAGGCTTTTTAGTTCCTCTTCACTTTGTGCCATAAGGGTGGTGTCATCTGCATATATGAGGTTATTGATATTTCTCCCGGCAATCTTGATCCACAGAACCAAATAAGCAGGGGAATAAATGGATGCCATTCTTTTTAAATTTTTTATTTAAGTATAGTTGATTTACAGCATTGTTAGAGATGTTAGTTATTACCTTTGTGGTAGAATAATGACCCTCCCAAAGATGTCCACATCGCACCCCTGGAAACTATGGGTGTGTTTGTTACCTAATATAGCAGAAGGGACTCTACAGACGTGATTAAGAATCATGAGATGGAGATATTATCCTGGATTTTTAATCACATGAGCTCTTAGAAATGGGAGGCAGAAGAATGGGTCAGAGAGATGTGACATGAGGACTCGCCCTGCCCACTGCTGGCTTTGAAGATGGAGGAAGGGGTTGTGAACCAAGGAAGGTGACAGTATTACAGCTGCAATAGGGCACATCATGACAGACTAGACATACTCAGAAAAATCCCAAAGGATACCCTAAAATTAAAAAACACAAATACATATACTTTTTAAAGCAACTGAACTGAAGGAAATTTTCAGAGCTCAGTAGCTCAGGAGAAAGAGCATTTGAGTTGATGTTCCTGGCACACCTGAGCTTGAATGGGCTGCTTGAGGGCAGGAGACAAAGTTTAGGGCCAGAGCAAAGGGAGAGGTCAAATGGGAGACCTCTGCATAAGGCCAGGAAGCAAAGGGCAATACCCTCAGCCTATCACTAGAAAAAATCACCCACTGAACTTGGCCTTGATGCTGGAATATGAACACATATAAACAATTCTATGTTTTCAAACATTAAAAGAAGGGTAGGAGAAGTGAAGAAAGAGAAGTGCAGAAATCAAAAAATAAAATAGTTGATAAACAAATGAGACCTAGTCAACATAAGCTTTCACACAACAGAGGAAACCATCAACAAAAAGACAACCTAAGGAACAGGAGAATATATTTGCAAATGACACTGCTGAAATGGATTAATTTCCAAAATATACAAACAGCTTACGTAACTCAACAACAAAAAAGCAACAACCCATTCCAAAAACGGCAAAAGACCTAGCCTTTTATCCATAAGACATACAGATGGCCAACAGGCACATGAAAAGATGCTCAATATCACCACTAATTATTAGAGAAATGAAAATCAGAACTACTGGAGATATCATCTCACAACTGTGAGAATGGCCATCATCCAAAGGTGAAGTCGCTCAGTTGTGTCCGACTCTTTGCGACCCCGTAGACTGTAACCTACTAGGCTTCTCAGTCCATGGGATTCTCCAGGCAAGAATACTGGAGTGGGTTGCCATTTCCTTCTCCACATCATCCAAAAGTCAACAAATATAAATTCTGGAGAGGGTGTAGAGAAAAAAGAATTCTGCTATGCTGTTGGTAGGAATGTAAATTAGTGGGGCCCTTATGGAGAACAGAATGGAGAAACTAAAAATAGAGTTACCACATGATCCAGCAATCCCACTATTGGGCATATATCTGGAAAGGATGAAAACTGTAATTTGAAAAGATACAGGCACCCCAATGTTCACGGCAGCACTATCTGCAATAGCTAAGACATGGAGGCAACCTAAGTGTCCATCAACAGATGAAAGAATGGATAAAAAAGATTTTCTACACACACACAGAATGGAATATCACTCAGTCACAGAAAAGAATGAAATAACACCATTTACAGCAACATGGATGGACGCAAAGATTATACTAAGTGAAGGAAGTCAGAAGGAGAAAGACAAAAACCATATGATGTCACTTAAATGTGGAATCTAAAATAATGATACAAATAAACTTATTTACAAAACAGCAGCAGACAATGTTCTAGTCAAAGTGACAAAGCAAGAATCAATAAATTCCAAAAAGGATCAGAAACCTCTTTAACCACTACAATTAAGTTAGCAGTCAATTTTAAATACATAATATTATATATTATTGATTTAAGCTGAATGGATAGATTCAAGTAAATAGAACAGAAAATGATAAATAATATATATATTCAAAGAAGTTAAATATGTACATCAGTTCAATTCAGTCACTCAGTCATGTCCAGCTTTTTGCGACCCCATGAATTGCAGCACGCCAGGCCTCCCTGTCCATCACCAACTCCCGGAGTTCACTCAAACTCATGTCCATCGAGTCGGTGATGCCATCCAGCCATCTCATCCTCTGTCGTCCCTTTCTCCTCCTGCCCCCAATCCCTCCCAGCATCAGAGTCTTTTCCAATGAGTCAACTCTTCGCATGAGGTGGCCAAAGTACTGGAGTTTCAGCTTTAGCATCATTCCTTCCAAACAACACCCAGGACTGATCGACAATATGGGGAGGTGGTGGGAGGGGGTTTCAGGATTGAGAACTCATGTACACCCATGGCAGATTCATGTCAATGTATGGCAAAACCAATACATTATTGTAAAGTAAATAAATAAAGAGCAAATTTAAAAAAAGATTTATAACTATTGTAGTTAGTGCTATTTTAAATTTTTATTAAATACAACTTTCCAATATGTTATTGAGAAATACCAAACATGACTGACTTTATACAAATATATGCATATATACATATACACACAAATATACACAAAGATCACAAGCAGACATATATACACATTCTATAGTTAGGTATGTTTGTATATTCTTCTTCTTTTATGTGATCTGAAAGTGAAAGTGAAGTTGCTCAGTCATGTCCTACTCTGCGACCACATGGACTGTAGCCTACCAGGCTCTTCTGTTCATGGGATTTTCCAGGTAATAGTACTGGAGTGGATTGCCATTTCCTTCTCCAGGGGATCTTCCCAAACCAGGGACTGAACCTGAGTGTCCCACATTGTAGATAGACGCTTTACCATCTGAGCCATCTAGTTTGTGGTAAATCATTAAATGTCTCATGAGCTAAAAATAGTATTTTCCTGTGGGGTGTAAGATGTGCATTCACCCAAAGTAATTATTTTGTTTTCCAAACTGCTGAATTCTCAATACTTTCATTGGTTTCAGAATGTTAATACAGAGAAAACCACAGACAAATCTCTCCTATAACTGAGGCAATATGCACTTTGCTCCATGAAAATTGAGGAGCAACAAACTCAACATACCCAAAATGGAGCCATGTCTTTTCCTTTCAATTGGCTCTTCCTCTGTTCTAATTTAATGGAAGTCTCCACCACAAACTAATTTCATGACTTTGGAGACATGAGTGTGCACCTAAAAACCTCTTTCTCGCCAAAATTTCCAAGTCACCTTCACAAAAGAGAAAATTCTGCCTTCTACACATCCCAGTTCAATTCAGTTCAGTCACTCAGTCGTGTCCAACTCTTTGCAACCCCATGAATCGCAGCACACCAGGCCTCCCTGTCCATCACCATCTCCCAGAGTTCACTCAAACTCACCTCTATCAAGTCAGTGATGCCATCCAGCCATCTCATCCTCGGTCGTCCCCTTCTTCTCCTGCCCAGAATCCCTCCCAGCATCAGAGTCTTTTCCAATGAGTCACCTCTTCACATGAGGTGGCCAAAGTACTGGAGTTTCAGCTTTAGCATCATTCCTTCCAAAGAACACCCAGGACTGATCTCCTTTAGAATGGACTGGTTGGATCTCCTTGCAGTCCAAGGGACTCTCAAGAGTCTTCTCCAACACCACAGTTCAAAAGCATCAATTCTTCGGCGCTCAGCTTTCTTCACAGTTCAACTCTCACATCCATACATGACCACTGGAAAAACCATAGCCTTGACTAGACAGACCTTTGTTGGCAAAGTAATGTCTCTGCTTTTGAATATGCTATCCAGGTTGGTCATAACTTTTCTTCCAAGGAGTAAGTGTCTTTTAATTTCATGGCTGCAGTCACCATCTGCAGTGATTTTGGAGCCCAAAAAAATAAAGTCTGACACTATTTCCATTGTTTCCCCATCTATTTCCCAAGAAGTGATGGGATCAGATGCCATGATCTTAGTTTTCTGCATGTTGAGCTTTAAGCCAACTTTTTCACTCTCCTCTTTCACTTTCATCAAGAAGCTTTTTAGTTTTTCTTCACTTTCTGCCATAAGGGTGGTGTCATCTGCATATCTGAGGTTTTTGAGATTTCTCGCAATCTTGATTCCAGCTTGTGCTTCTTCCAGCCCAGCATTTCTCATGATATACTCTGCGTAGAAGTTAAATAAGCAGGGTGACAATATATAGCCTTGACGTACTCCTTTTCCTATTTGGAACCAGTCTGTTGTTCCATGCCTAGATCTAACTGTTGCTTCCTGACCTCCATATAGGTTTCTCAAGAGGCAGATATATAAAGCATAAATACATAATGTCTATATATATATATATATACATATAAGGATGGTTAGTTGTATGTGTCTATTTGGCTAGGTCACAATACTCAGATATTTAGTCAAATATTATTCTAGATGTTTCTGTGAAGATATGTTTTTCAATAAGATTAACATTTAAATCAGTAGACTTTGACAAAGCAGACTGTCCTCCATAACATGGGTGGACCTTACCCAATCAGTGGAAGATCTTAATAGAAAAAAAAAAACTGACCTCTCTTAAAGAAGTGGAGACTTGCCAGCAGATGGTCTTTGGAATGTGAACTGCAAAACTGGCTCTTCCTTGGCCCTCCAGGCTGCTGGCTTACCCTGCAGATTTTGAACTTGCCGACTTCCATACTTATATGAGCCAATTCCTTAAAATAAATGTCTCTTTCCCTCTGTCTCTCTCCACATACATACATACATACACACACATACCCTGTTGGTTCTGTTTCTCTGAAGAACCTGAGGTAATACATACACACATTTATCTATTTATAGAATAAATAATATACACACCTACTATGGGGACTGATTAGCAAAAATAATTCTTTGAAAACAGTCATTAAAAAAATAGTCTCTGGTAAGACTGATCAAAAAATAAAGAGAAGGCAAACAAATAAGCAATACTAGGAATAAAAACAGATATAACAAGTGTAGCAGACCTTAAAAAGATAAAACACAATAAGCAACCACACGCTAACAAAATGGAAAATACTGGCAAAATATACAAATATCTAGAAAAATACAGCATGCCAGAACTCAAGAGAGGAAAAATTAAAACCTGACTACCCCTAACCATTAAAAGACATGAGGAAATACAAGATCCAGATGGTTTTGCAGGTCAGTTCCTATAATTTTAACTATAAGCAAATATTTAATGAACAAATGATAATTCCTAATTTACCTACACACTTTCAGAGAATAGAAAATGAGGTTGGAGATGTGGGCTCTGCCAGCAAGGGTAAAAATCAGAATGTAGCTGTTCAACAGGGCTCCCAGTCCCACTGTGGGCCATCTCAACCTCTTTACACAAAGGGCAGCCTTTAACATCTCAGCCCACTAGATACCTCCAAAATTCCGCCAACTCTCCTTGGGTCAGCGTCAAAGTAGAGGACTCTCAACCTGAGTCCTGACTGGGAAACAGGTGGCTTTGTAACTGAGGACCACTCCACACTGATTGGCCTTGGAGAGGCTGGAGATAAGGCCAACTAACTGTTCATAGTGTGGATACATCATTAGCCTTGAACGCCACAGCTAAAGTCATTCATGGGCCCACACGAATAATACCAGTCTTGATCAGAACTTTCTCTGCCCTCACACAATCTTGAAAACAAACAAACAAAAAAAATGGACACTAATCAGAGGTGGCAGAGGGATTTCGCTGGTCCAGTTGTTAAGACTTCTTCCAGTGCAAGGGGTACCGTTTGCAGTCCTGGGGAGCTGAGACCTCACATCCCTTGAAGCCAAAAACCCAAAACACAAAACAGAAGCAATATTGTAACAAATTCAATAATACTTTAAAAAAATAAAAAGGTCCACATCAAAAAAAAATCTTTAAAAAAGAAAAAAAGAGTTGGAAAAAAGGCCCAGACAGAGCAACCTCTTTGTTCAACTGTCATTAAACAGATTCCTTTTGACTGTTCTCCATCAATGGGTATAGCTTGTAGATAACCCCATGAGTAACCTCCCGCACAGTGAAGAGAAATAAGTGGCCCTCTGTGTCCTTAACACATACACATACACACATACCGCACCCCGCCCACCCCCCCTCCCTCCCCCC